>AZIM01002564.1:226683-282084 GCA_000516915.1 Ophiophagus hannah
AATAATAATAATAATAATAATAAATAAAATAAAAATAAAATAGATACTGAGCATTTGAATTGTTGATAGGCCTTTGACAAAATATCACATCAACAGCTTTGAGAAAACATAGCCAAAAGCTCAATTGCTGCCATCGATTGACATTTATTAAGAAAAATTGGACCATGTTGGAAATTCTCACACTGCTGAGATGGGGGAGTTTTTTCTATGCTTTGGGAGCATACTTTTTAACTCGCATGTAAATGACCTCAATTGAGGATTTAAAGTGAGGTAGCTATTGTACATTTATACATATCCATCAAGCTACTCATTTTTTAATATGTTTTATGCAAAAAGTACAAATTACAGAAATACAGTTGGGTCTTAATTAGTATGATTAATGAAACTCACAAAATGGTTGCAGTATTCCAATTTGCATTATTCAGTGATATAACGATTCTAGCTTGAGGGAAATGAATAATAAAAATTTTTAAACATAACTTTTTGTATGTATATGGAATATTACAGTAAAGGATAAAAAGAATATACTTTTAAATTTGTTAACAGTCACAAAGTAGTTATAAAGTAAAATAAAAACCAAAAAACTATACCACAGATCTTTAACATCTTTTGTTATTGTTCTAATGTAAAGAGCCTCTTTTTAAACTTTCTTCTGATGGAATCTTTTTCTATTTTGCATACACAAAAATTAGCATGTAAAACCCCAATGGCAACTTTACATGTGCTAATCTTGGTTGCCAACCTGCTAAACTCATTGAACCTGAATTTTTGTTCACTTTGAATACAACCTGATATCAATGAACAATTCACAGTAAACTGAATATTGCTTTATTTAAATTCACTAATCATGACCTACCTGTACTAAGGTGAAGAAATTATAAGCATAAGATAACACATTAATATATTTCTCATCCTCAATTCCATACATCTGTACTCTTTTCACATATTGCCTTTTGTGCCATTCCATTTTAAGTGACTATCCTGTACACCATGCATTAGCTTTAGTAGCTGTCCAGGACCTGTTGTTCAATAGTGTTGCAGGAAGTGATATACAGAATCTCTTTAGAATGGTGTGTATATACACATACATCATTTCAGAGATTTTATGTATCTCTTCCTGTAACACCATTGAGCAACAGCATTGAGTAATGTGTGTGTGTCTGTGTGTCTCCATCTTCCTTTTTTAAAGCTCCCATAGAAAAACAGAATAAGAGTTGATAGGGACCTTGGAGGTCTTCTACTTCAACTCACTGCTCAAGCCGGAGATCCCATGCCATTTCAGACAAATAGTTGTCTAATCTCTTCCTAAAAATCTCCCGTGTCCACAACTTCTGAAGTTCCACTAATTGTTCTAAATGTCAGGACATTTTTTTCATATTTCTAGGTCGGATTTCTCCTTAATTAGTTTCCATTCTTTGCTTCTTGCCCTTCCTTCAGCTTTGGAGAGTTGGTTGATCCTATCTTCTTTGTGGCAGCCCCTTAAATATTGGAAGATCAATTGTTATTCCTAGTCCTTTTTTAAACTAGAGAAGCCCAATTCACATAACTGTTGATTTTAGCTTCCATTCCTAATTTGTTGGTATTTCTGTAGTCTTTTAACTTTTTTTTGGTATCATGGCAACCGGATGCAATATTCCAATTGTGATCTTAGCAAGGCATTATAAAGCAGTACTTCATGATCTTGAGTCTATCCCTCTATTGATGCAGCCTAAAACTGTATTGGCTTTTTTGGTGGCTGCAGTGAACAGCTGGCTCATATTTAAGTGTTGCTCCACTTAGAGACAAAGATTCTAGATCTCTCTGTTACTACTATTCAGTCAAGCTACCACTTATTCTATACCTGGGCATTTACTTTTTAAGTATTATTCCTTTACCTTCTGGAGTGTTGGCTATTCCTACAAGTTGGGTGTCATCTGCAAATTTGATTAATTCCCTTTCTCACACATCTAAATAATCTATGAAGATGTTGAAGACTAAGACAGAACCTTGAGGTACCCCCCTTCCCTTCATGTATAGTTTCATTAAGAACTACATATTGAGTGTGGTTGATTTGCTAGTATGAATCCATCTGTTGGTGATGCTGTCTAACCCACATTTTTCTATCTTACCAAGTAGTAGGTTGTGGTCTACTGTAACAAATGCCTTACTAAAGTCCAAGTAAATTATGTCCACAACATTTTGCTAGTCCACTAATTTAGTCACTTTGTCAAAAACTGCAACAAGATTTGTCTGGCATGATGTTTTTGACAAACTCATGTTGGTTTCCGATTATAACTTTGCTTGCCTTTAGGTGTTCAGATTCATTGCTTATCTTTTCCAGGATCTTCCCAGGCATTGATGTCAGGCTGATTGGTCTATAGTTTCGGTCTTTTTCTCTTTTTTGAAGATGGAAATGATGTCAGCTCTTCTCTCTAGTCTTCTGGTATTTCTCGATGCTCCAGGATCTTTGAAAGATTGTGTTCAGTGGTTCTGAGATCACGTCTGCCAGCTCCTTCAGAACCCTGGGATGTAATCCATCTAGACCTGTTGATTTTAATTCGTCCAGAGTGGATAAGTATTCTATTACTATTTTCTTGACTATTTTGACTTGTATTTTTAATGTCCTTTACAGTACTGTTTTGATAAATTGAATATGGATATAGAAGAGTTATGGAGGTTACTATATAAATAAAACCTTTAAGAAATTTTTGACAAAAATATAAGCAGAAACACAAATACTGAACAAAATAGAAATCAGCAAAACACGAAAAAAATTGAAGGGAACCTCAACAAGTATCAGGAAATAGGTTTATTGAAAGGCAATGAACTGACTTCATGTTTAGAGCTCTAGTCTTTTTCAGTGTAGTATATTTATTTTACAGTAATTCTCAGAAATGAGATGAATTGTAATTATTATGTTGATTTTAAATCAAAACTTATTATGGTGAACTTCAATAATCCATTCTATTAATCCAGCATGTGCATGGAATCACTGAACTATATTAGAAATCATATAATCTGACAATTACATCTTACATGACAAGGTTCCTTACTGCTCACCCAAACAGAATCAAAGCCAAATGAATGCTAGTTATTTGCATGCACTTGTATTTAAAAATTAATCACACGTATAGTAACCCTATTTGGAGGATCAAATTGTAATTTAACAATTTACCATGTGATATATATATGCTCTATATTCCAACAGAGTCCTCTTTTTTGCAGTTCCATGCCTCAAGTTTGCTATTTACATAAATTTATCAGGTAATCAATTAAAGTAATTTTATTTGGAATGTATATTGGGATTAGGGCTAATGGTTCCTAAAGAAGTCAAGACTAAGATATCAATAAATTATTAACTTGTAAAGCAGAGGTGTCAAAACATGATGACACGTCATCACGTGAAGTGGCAACTTTTCCCCCCTTTGCTAAACCGGGGATTGGCATGACCGTGTGATGCATCCAGCCTGCAAGTCTTGACACCCCTGTTGTAAAGCATCTGATATATAGTTTAAAGGATTAAGTCAGGATTTGATTACTCAACCATATATTCTGGGTACTATAAATGTGATAACCAAGTCTGCATACTAGTCTTAAAAAATTAATTATTCAACGCACCACAGAAGTTTTTTATGTTCATTTTCTTATTTTGCTAATTCCGGTAAACAACTTATAAACATCTATGGGAGAAAACTATAAATTTCATGTTAACTGCCTATAAAAACAGGGTGTGTTTTTGTTTTGCAAAAAAGCAAAACTCTGTCTATCCTTTACTGGATATTTTCCAAACCAAAATAGCTTTCAAAACCTATTAGCTTTCTGTAGTTTGGTAAAGAAAGCACAAGAATATGAAACTATTTTATTGATAGCTGTTCAGCAGTATATACAATAAAATAAAATACAATATGCACTTTCAAATTAAAAACAAACTTTTCACTTGGTCCCCTTTGAACCAATTTGCCACAAATACTAAATAAAATGGTTTTACAGACTATATGGCGGGAAAAATGCATGCATATTTTTTGTATAGAGAGCTACAAAACACTTGTAAATCTGAATAAGTTGCCATTAAGGATCACTATTAACTACCAAATTTTATAAAACATTTGATTTAATATGCAGTAAGCAGTATCAAATGTTTTCTTGTAATAGACAAAGTGAATAGCACTTTTGCTTTCTTCCTTATGCAAAACATATTACTTTTAAAGTAACCAAACTTATCTCAATAGGATTTAAATTCTCCACATGTATTAAGTCAAATATCATACATATATTAAGAAAAAGGGGGAAGGAAAAGAGAAAATCCAAACAATTATTGTGCTTCATCCTCTGGGCAAGAATGCCAAGTTAATCGTTCTTCATAAAAAGCAATTACAATCTGAGGACATTTCACATTAGCTTCCTTAGCTAATACCAGGTCAGCTTCATCTGAGTCTTTCCTGTTTTAAGAAAGAATGTCCAATTAATATAGTTAAAACTATTTCTAATGTCAATTGAAGACACCCTTGACTCACATAGCCCTATTTCTGTCCTACTATTAGTCTTTACTGCCCATCTCACAAAAAGTGATTGGGTGATATACAATAATCCTTCCCCTTTAGCCTTATCATTAGCAGCATTTATGACATTTATAATCCACTATTATCCCTAAGCTTTGGTGGTCTTATTAACACTTCACTTTAACTAAGCATATGTATAAATTACATATAAATCATGTATTATAAGACAGAGTGATACTATGTGGAACAGCTTTTCATTTCTTTAGTTATAACTTCCTCTAATCACAGCTCAATTGCATGAAATTAAAATCTCCACTTGTTTCTCTGGAGTGCTAATCTTAATCACAACTACTAACATCTTTGTGAATACTGCACATAGTTTAACCCTGTGCATTTCTATTTCAAATTTCAGGGAAGCAGATTTGAATGTATAAGAGATGCTTTGAAATGTACAACAGCTCCTATGAAAAAAGTATTTAAATAATTAAAAACAGTAATGTCTTTTTATATCAATGCTATAGTCTAAAAAAGATGTTGCCTCAATGATTTCAATTTGTATATATTTCAAAGCATCTCCTTTGATGGAATATCAGCTCTGATATTATTTATATAAGTAAGAGAATTACAAAAGTTTTAAGAACTCCTACTCTCATCATTCAAAATCTGTTAGTCTCTGATGGCTGAAAGCTAACTTTGACTAGATTCTAAATCAGTAGGAGTGAAATGGTAATTTATGAATGGTTACCAATTTTTAAAGATCTAATGAGAATTAATCACTACACAGTCAGTGTAATGTACTCCCAAAACAAGTAGAAAGAAATTAGGCTTTTGTTGTGTACACCCAGGTTCTTGTATGCCTTACACAAGAAAAAAATAATTTTAATATCTATGGACAGATATAGTAATATTACAAGTCAGATTGTTTACCTGTGATAGTTATAATACGTTTTCTGATTTTTTAAGTAGTATGGTGTAATTTATTAAACACTAAAAAAGAAAAACCAACCTAACAGTATCCCTTAAATGTTACTGGCTAGTTTGTAGTAACAGAAAAAATAATATTTAAGTTTAATTGAAGCCACATTGTAAACCAAACATTCTAGTCTACTGCTCACCATTTCATAAGGAACATAAGTTCTCCACTGCTATCTGTGGCTCCAATTATTCGCTCAGGATCAAGACCTCGTGCAAATCCCCTGGGTTTATCAACCTGTTGAAGTAAAGAGAGAATTGTAAATCCTTCCATTATCTTCTGATTTATGGAGAAAAAAAATCAGCACATGACCTATCAATACATTCAGAACAGTATAAAATAGAGCTAGCCTATGGACCACATACATTTCTCAAAGATGACTTGCAATTTGCTGCAGATCCTGCCCCAAGTTTTAAGCATCCTGTTGACCAGCTTTTTATTATTTTCACCTTTTAGAGAAGATCAATATTACCATTCCCCCTACCATTCTAGGACTGAGGTATCCTAGTTTCAAATCCTTTCCCAAGAAATTTCCCAGGAATGAAATGACAGTAAGTTAATGGTAATAAAGTATCTTCAGAGACAGGATTGCTGAAAAAGAAACTGGGAGCACGGAGAGGGATCTGGCATATGTGTATGTAAAAGGATTAAATTTGTAAAGTAGAAGTGCATTATGCCTGTGACATATATCTGTTAAGAATGATCCATGAAAATTGAGCCTTTAACAAGGAGTTAAGACATGACTATTCCTGGTATATATGGTCCTCCCTTGCCTTTTCTCTATTCAGATCTGAATGTCTGTTTAATGTTTTCATTAACTTACAGAATCCCTCTTTTTCTTTGATTTGCTGTCCTCAGATTCACTATCTGAAAGGGATTTCCTTTTGGTACCTTCTGTTTTTTCTTTACCAGCTTTCTGAGAATTCAGAAAAGCTTCTATTAACTCTGGACAATCCAAATTTTCTTCAGGCTCCCATGTGTTATCAGCACTAAAAAAACAATTTGGTAAGAATAAAAAGTAAAAATCTGAAGGTCTACAAGTCATAGTTACACATGAAATCCAGATTATCTGCTTAATTCCTAAAACAATTCAGTTGTCAAGACTCTGTTTTCAAAACCCATTTCTGTAGACTGGTTCCTATAATAGCTAAACCAAGTTGAAACTATACTGGATAATTATTTCAGTCAAAATGTATTAACTATGTTATAGAATGTCACATGCAGTTCCCAGCCAGTGATTTTGCAGTCAACTATCATTGCTAAAACTTGATAAAGGCAATCTTCCAGATTCTGACACACATATGCCATTTTCTGGAAAAAAGTGAAAAACATCTTTTACCTAGAAATCCAGAAAAAATAATAATAATATAGCTTTAACAGTATTCCTTCAGTTCATTCAAAAATATAAATTGAGGCCATCTGGTTACTAAAATGTTGCTCAACTCTTCTACAATCTGAACAATGCAATGTCATATGACATGTGGCCTATAGAATACAATCAAAATAACAGTCCAAGAGAATTTTTAAAAATTAGTAAGCAGGAAAATGAATTCTAGAGTATTTACCACTTGTTTTCTTTTCCTGAAATTGCTGCAGTATATTGTAACCCAATACTGTAAAGCATTTACAATCAACAGAAGGAAAAAGTTAGTCAATTCTTACTGTTAACTTTTAAACATTTTTCTGCTGATTTGAGTAATTTTATATGCCATAAATGAGCATTATACTTTGATAGCATTAAGTCATTTTTAAATTTCCAAAATAGAATGGGTCAATACTGATAGTTGGAATATTAACATGCCTAGTACATTCTCTGCTTTCTTCCCTACAGTTGAAGAGTATTCCTGGAAGAAATATTAAAGCTTTAACACTACATACTAGAGAATAAATCCTTTGAACAAAACGATGCTGATTTCTTAAGCAAACATGTTTAGGATTGCAATGTACACTGAATACTTCCAGCAGACAGATTATTCATATGCTATATAACTCAACGACAATCTAGTGGAAAATGCAGCATTAACCACAACTCTACCAATATTAAGCAGGGAAGCCAATTTTATATTAAAATACCCTGCCTATTTTCCATACATCCAGAAGTTCCGAGTACAGTATATGAACTTGACTTTTCTTGAAATTGGTGGTAGCAATCTTTTCACACCATATCTTTGTAGACTTCTTCAATTTAACACTGATATTGAAAATATTTTAGAAAAAAAATTGTATGAAGTTCCTTACTCAGTAAATCCCTTCCATTTTAAGAAGTACTCCACTTTCCCGTTAACTACACGTCGGTCCAAGACTTTTTCCACAACAAATTCTTCAGGTTCTGCTTCTTCAACTTTTTTACCTTTGCCATTCTGTTTCTTTCCCATTTTATGCTATAAAACAAAATTATTTGCACACATACATTTAATACCCATGCTGCACCTTTATTTCAACCAAGCAGAAACTTTCATACTCTTTTCAGCAAGACCTAGATTTATTTTAAACAAGAGCTTTTGAGGTCTGTACATTTCTTGTCCGTTTCTTATTCCAGCATCCTAAATATTTTATTCAGAATTGCTGTTAGCCATTCCATTTTTATGGATTGTTTAAAAAAAACTTGTTAAACAGAAGGCAAACCAAACAAATTTGGGGTAAATACTAGAAAGAGAAGAGAAGTTCCTAGAGGTAGCATCCATCGATTGCAATGCTAATAGCAATCATCAGCAGTTAAAAGTAATTTTGAAGCTTTCAATTGCTAGGTATGAAACATTTATGTTATAATTACATACATGCATCGTTTTAACTTTCATTAGACATTGGATATATATTCAAGAGCAATTCTTAACAGAATTTGATTGAAACCTCTTGACTGACACAAACACCTTTTGTAAATTAAATTCCATAGAAAAGCTCTTAGCAGCCAACTATTATTAGATAGCTAATTATTACATCCACATCATCCTCAAGCTTTCCAACTTCAATAAACACAATTCAGCAAGATGTTATTGTCTGTAATTTGTCTAAAATCAGTTTATTATTGTAATGTTAGAAGCAGTTGCAGTTCTATTAAAAACAAATGCAGAGCCTGGACACAATTTTTGATTCAAACCATAATGGATAGCTCAAAATAGATAATACAGTGACAGTATAGGGACCATACTACACCTCACAAATATATGAGAAAAACCAGATTACGAGAAACAATGCAAAGGTCTCCCAATTTCAAGTTTCATTAATTTCAATACAGAGCCATAATCTTTTCTTTAGAGCTGTGTTCTTATGACATCTTTTGAAAATGATGATTATCAAAATGTTTTGAAATCAATATGTTAGCTTCTTTGGATTCTGAGCAACTTTAATAAAGGCTAATACTAAATACTTCACTCACTAATACTAACAAAATATGTATGAGTGATCAACATTTCTAAATAAATATAAATGAAGAAAGGTGATTGTTGCTTTGATGGGATGGGATTACAATTTTGAGAAAATTGGAACATATTTTTTATCCACGTTACTTAAAATCTTGGGTATACCACAAAAAAATTCAAAAGTTAAAACATAACACACAAATGGCATTTTACTATATTTTCCCATTCCCCCCCCTCTCTCTATAACTATATTCCCACTCCAAAACCAGTTATTTCCAAGCCATATTTTAGAATTCATTTTATGTATAGTTATGCTTAATTCTATATTCATTCAAATCTATCAAGTTAAACTTGTATGTCAAACTGACTTTCAGTATTTGCACTCTTGGCAAAGATTTACAGGCAACATTAGTCTCTTTTCTAGACTAGGATAATGTACGAAAGAATAGGCAGTTTCTATTCTTCATTCAAAAGTACAATCCTATTTTCACTTACTTGATATACCAAAAAAATATACAGGATTACTAATAAAATAATCGTATTTTCTAAGTACATATAAAATGTGAGATGTACATTCTAAGATTTGTGGAAAATACCATATTTTTCGTTGTATAAGTCACCCCCCCCCCCAAAAGTGGGTTGGAAATGTCTGTGCATCTTATACAGTGAATGTTGCCGAAGCCCCGCCTACTCACCAGCCCCCACCCTTCAGCCTCTGCCTCCCAGTAATTTTCCTCCTTGCAGCAAATAGCCTGGTCAGCTTCAGCACAGCCTGATTAGCACAAGCAGCTGATTGTCGGTAGGATCCGCCTCTGACGGGGCTGAAAATGGTGGGCACGGAGATGGCAATTGGCAATGGGATCCCTACAGCCTAAAACAGCTGATCTTCGGGAGGCCGATCCAATCAACAGTCAGCTGTTTGTGCTAATCAGGCGGTGCTGAAGCTGACCAGGCTGTTTGCTGTTAGGAGGCAAATTGCTGGGAGGCAGAGGTAGATATTTTTACCCTTGTTTTTCTCACCAAAAGCTAGGTGCATCTTATACTTCAGTGTCTTATAGTTGAAAAATACGGTACTTACTGGCACCGGAATCAATATATTTTTCTCTAATATAAACAGCATTTTTACAGATACTATTTCAAGTGTTCCAAAATTATTACCCAAAGCACATTTTTTAAAAGAAAGTAGATGCAAAGTGTGCTTTAAAAAATAAATTATATTCTGTTCTCTTCTTCTATATCTGAAGCAACTTATCTCTTCAAACAAAGAGCAATAATATACAAACAACACTAATAAGGATATACTGTATTCTGAAATGGATTCTGAAATGACTAGACTTGCTGGTCAAGGAATGACTACAATGGACCTTGCTTTATCTTCTTAGTTCAAGCTTTCCCACCCAATAAACCACAATAATCCATGAAGAATTAAGTTTCACTGTTTTTAACGGGGACTTGTCCAAGACAACTGCAGTCCCATTCATATTCTTGTGGGATTAAAGCCCTTCAAATCAAAGGAAATTCATACTGGAAGAAATTCTAAGAATCAGCTAATAGTCGGGTCCTTGCTGCTCTTTTGAGCTTGGTTTTATTCTTGCAGACACTTCATTACCCAGACTAGGTAATATCATCAGTGACAGTAAGTAGTACAGTTTGCTCTGTTTAGTGGACAGGCTAGTGGACATAGACAGCTTGCCAGACTGCCAAACCAGCCAAAAGTAAAGAGCCCAACCAGAGAGGGCAATCCTGTCTACATCGATGAGGGGGTGGGTCTTAAGACACTCTCTGGTTGGGCTATTTACTGTTGGCTGGTTTGGCAGTTCTTTGATTAGGGTATTATTTACTTGATTGATAGTCTGTTGTTAATCTTGGGAGTTAATCCATGCTCATCTGGGTGCTGATTGCCGGTGGGAAGATGTTTCGGTCTTTTTGTTCCCTTTTTGGCTTGTTAATTGGCTCTTTTGCATAGTATAGATACTGCTTATGTGCTTATTGATGGCCAATTTGTCAGAGCGCCAGGCTTCTAGAAATTCCCTAATGTTTTTGGACTTTGGTCTAGAATGGTCAGTTTCCAAGTTGAACCCATGGTTAAGTCTATCCATATATTGTGAAATTAAGGAGTTTTAATTATGTCTTCTATCTGCTAGTTGGTGTTCATGGATGCATTCTGCCAGTTTTCTGCCAGTTTGTCCTATGTAATGGCTGTTGCAGCCATTACACTCTGTTGTAGTTGATTCTTGTTTTTTATTCTGGGGCTGCTGGGTCTTTTGGTTTAGTTGGGATGTTTGAAGGGCTTGAGTTGGCTTGTGTTCTACACTGATCCACGGAGTTGTAGTAGTCAGTGGTTTCTGAGATATTCTTGATGTATGGCAATATTATTATTTTTTAGGCTTATGTTCCTTCTACTGTATTGGTTTAGTGTCAGGCACTT
The DNA here is from genome assembly GCA_000516915.1 of Ophiophagus hannah. Taxonomy (NCBI): domain Eukaryota; kingdom Metazoa; phylum Chordata; class Lepidosauria; order Squamata; family Elapidae; genus Ophiophagus; species Ophiophagus hannah. The sequence continues at coordinate 237,922 of AZIM01002564.1, forward strand.
TTTGATAAAAGTAGGTCATCAAAGCAACAGTTTTAACTGTGACCATCCTAAACCAAGCCAAGTTCAAAAATTGCAAAAGAGACAACCAAGAAACCAAAAAGGGAACAAAGGAAAACACCTCCACACCAGCAATCAGTTAATCAGTGTATTAACTTCAAGGTTAACATCAGAAAAACAATCAAATATACAGTACTCCAATCAAGGAACTGCCAAAGAAGCCAATAGTAAACAGCCCAACCAAAGAACCTCTTAGACCCCACAAGAACAGAGCAAGCCACTAGAATTTAAACTGAGAGCAAACCTTACTCCTTCACTAGTAGTGATGTTACTTAATTTAGGTAATGAAATGTCTGCAAGAGAACCACCAAGCTCAAAGTGCACAAAGGCCCCTCATTTCAATCCTGAGTTGCAAATATTCTCCTTTATCAGCTAATAGACCTTGCCCACTGATTCTCACCATCAGTGATGCTCACTGTTCTAATACATCATTTATAGCCTTTATAATAACTTACACAACTCAGCAGGTAATAATGCTTGGCTGATCTTATTTAGGCTTAGAAACTAAGCAGAATCAGCCCTTAACACTTGATTGGGAAGCCTCTTGAGCTGTTGGCTAAACTGGGAAGTCAAAAAATATCCAAGAGAGCAGAAGGGGAAAACCACTTCTGTCCTCTTGCAAAGAAAACTGCATGGACATTCCACTAAGTTATCAACAGAAGTTGAATAGAGATTTCACCTAAGATTTACACAATTGTTGCTTTTCAATATAAGAAAAACAAATTAAATATACAATCACATTACTGAAACTATTCCCTAATAAACCTGGATTATACACTTTCTCATGCAGAGGTGACCTAACATAGAACTCCAACATTCAGTTGCTGGAGCCAGAATATGCGTATTTTTGAGATGCTTTATTTTTAGTTATGCTGTGGAGGAGACATGTGGATGTATTTTTTTGCATAGAGATGCCAAAAATAAATCTGAAGAAATATGATGGTAAAATCCTTACATATTTTAGGTGGTCAAGAACTTACCAATGTAGATTTATTGGTAGCCATTTTTATTGAAGACTTGCTGAACTTTTACTAGAAAAATGTACGACAAAAGGAATGTTGCATTATGTAAAGGAAGGCATCTCAATATAAATATAATTCTTTTTCTATTCAGACTAGTTATGTAAATACACAATTAACAAAGGCTGAAGTTGTGTTTCCATTATCTTAGCCATTATTTGGAATTTGCTAAGACCTACCTTGGCTTTTCACAACCTTGTATATCATATATGCTAATCTACTACTGAATACAAGTTTATAGGAAAACCTTATTTTCAAAACTTTAAGACAATGTGCTATACTAAAATATATTTTCAAGGGTAAGATGCAACATTGTAGAACAGTGATTTTATTTCAATATTGAATAATAATCATTGAAAGGATTTTATAGCTCCATAAGATAGATACAATGGTGCATCATAAATATGGTAATAATAATACAATTTTAACTTAATATATAAGCCATTGGACGTCTGCAGCTCGGTTGTCCTCGAACTTCTCTACAATTTAAAATTCGGAGTGATTTCTTTGCAAACCTATAAAGAACATAAGCCATGAGATTCAGCAAAAGAAAAAAAAATCCCAAGACACAAAGCCTGGTATCTCCCAGAGGCTATTGCACGGCCGTTTTAGGTCACTGAGATTCTGCCACCGTGTTTTTCCCTTTAGAATAAATGGACGCCTGATTAAGAAACGCCTGCCGTAAAGGGAAACTGTAAAGGGCGCCCTTAAGCACGAGGCACGCAAACTAAGGCCGGTGGGAAGGAAATGATCCCGGATGAGAATCCCATAATAAGCCAAGAGCGCAGAATGTTGGGTCAGGAGAGGCGGAAAACAGCAAACCACCTCGGATCCTTTAGGGCGACTCCCCAGCATTACCCCACTTCGATAAGCGGCGAAAAACGCCTCATACGTCGCCCCACCACCGCATCCTTTTGAAATGCTAAAAGCCTCGGCGGTTAATCCTTTTTGAAAATTTTAAGTCCACGCCTCCAAGTCCTACTTTGCCCGCGGCCTGGACCTGGCTGACACGCAGAAAAATGGGGGATGGAAAAGCTCTGCGCTCGCTAGTGTGATGATGGTGCCTTGTTGGGTTCAGAGGTGTTTGCACTTCAGCGGTAAAAAAAAAAAAAAAATACCGCGCGGGTTGCCAATCTCGGAGCTCGACCGCTCCGTCCCCGCTAGTATGAAACCGCCGAGCAGGGGGAAGGCCCGCCAAGAAGTCGAAAGGGCCGCACTGGGAAACCCCGCGCCTCTTTTCAAGCTTGTCAATCCGCCCGGGAGAGGGAGCCGCGAGAGAGAAAATGGAGGAGAGCAAAACGAGGCCACGCCTGGGCATTTCTCAGGAGTTACATAAAATGTAAGCTCAGCACGACACACACACACACACAAACATGCAAATACAGAGTTCCCCCACCAGTTCTCTGCTACGTTACTATTTATCACCGAATTAGGAAAGACTTGAAGATGGGGAAAAGGAGGGAGGAAAAGATACGGACTTCAATGGTGCCCAACGTCTCCGGTCCCCTGTAGTCTCCTGGCTCCTGGCGCGCTCTGAGGCAGCAGCGACATAAGAAGGGGCGGGGAGAAGGGGGTGGGAGGGCGGCAGAGGCAGCCCCGCCCGGAGCGGCTGCTAGTGCTGCGGCAACCTGGTCNTTGCGTACGCCGCGCCCAACCGACGAGGTCGTCGGACAGAGGCGAGCCGGTAGGATCGCTTCATCAGCTGCAACGGCCAGAGAAGAAAAACGTTTGCGTATTCCTTTACTTCCTTTTATTAATTGCCGGCCGAAATGCCTCGCGGAGACCGGGAGAGCGATTGGGTGAGTGAGGTAACGGACGGCGTGGTTTAGTAATGGCCGACTTCCCCCCCCCCCCAAACATTCATTGTGCCCTTAACGGGTTCTTTCGCGGGCAGTGGGCGGGTAAGTCTTCCAAAGCCAGGAGGAAGAGAAAATGGCGGGCGAGGGGCGAAGGAGGGGGGGGCTATATTCGATTCTCAACGCTTTTAAAAGCGGCGCGGAAGATTGTGGAGGGAGGGAGGCAGGCGAAGCCATGAGTGTTTAATGGCGGCCTGTTGCACGTTTGCTTTAATGTTTCCCTCAGGCGCTTATCTGGCCGAGAGATACAATAAAATGCAAAACACGGAAACAATGGACGGGCGGCTTTTTTTCCTAGTATATTTAGATGTTAGAAAAGAATATTCATTTATACGTTTACCGTCGATTAGCAAAAAAGATGGTAGGTTAAAGGGAAAGATGGAGTCTTCATTATCCTTAACATTTTGGCGCGATTATTGTTCTCCGACCGTCTGAGGCAATTTACGGGGAAAAATTGGCGATATGCTTTTGTTGCTTTTGGGTTTTCGGGAAATTATTGAAAAGGGTCCAGATGATGAATAATAATTGATTTTCACTGATTTTTCGGCTGTGCTCGAAAGCAGCCGATTGCATCCGGTTGCAAATTCTTGATGACGAGGCAATTTTTATTAATGCATTTTTGATACTATATTTAATTATACTACACGTTTTTATTGTATAAAATAATACGCAAACAATACACTGAAGTAATTTATATCTGCTTAATTACACTATTGTTTCCATGCATACTATCGGTCTGACGAATAAGCATTTATTCAAAATTCTATACACGACAAGGTTTCACGTGGTTACAGCCCTAAAATAGGGCTCTGTGAATATTTAAATACGCAGGAGTTAAGGCCGCCATTAGTGATGGAATCGTATTCTGAAACGGCATTACGCGAAACGTGTAGCTGATACAATGTGGAAATAAAGTTCGTAGGGTTGTTGCGGAAACGGCTATTTGGATGGCGCGTTGGTGCCTGTTAGGGTACTAAATGCGGCACAATACGCCATTAGCGTAGGATCTAGAGATGACGCATAACTTGTTCGTTGGAACACTTGGTGGCGCAATTGGCGGGACTTGGTGTCTTACAAGGAACGTTAATGGAGAGGAAGGTTCTGGAAGGGCCGACGGCCGTTGAGAAAAGGAGGGAACAATTATGGCGAATTCGTCTCCTTAAATCCGATAGAGAGATGGAATAATACTTTGTTCTACAGACGATGACGGCAGGAAAAGGGACTTGGAAGTCCTTAAATGAACGCGTCTAGGGCGAAAGCGCAACTTTGATACCTCTTTAATACAGTACTACAAAGGAAGGGCTCTGCGCATGCGCAGAAGAGAATAAAGTACTCGTTCTCCTGGGAACGAGTCTCCTCCCTCCCTCGGTGTTCGTCGGCGCCATTTTCTCTTACAGTCCGCTGAGGACCTCGGGTTGTCGGAACCGTCACATGGCGGAGCCATCTTCAGTTGGGAGGCGGAGACTGCTGGTCTCAGTGTTAACCGCTTCAGAGGCGAACCCTACTTTTTTCAAATGGTTTCTTGTCGTTTTAGAATCACACTCTTAGGGCTGTAGCCGGATAAATCGGTATCTACAAATTTAACATTTTAATGTCTGCTTATGCAGGAGTTGCATATTAATTTACGCGTCCGTGTTTTAGTCTAGAAAATTACGCAAACCAACTGCTATAGTTACTTATAGTTCAGTTAGAAATTAGATTTGTAATGTCTATATTAGTAGGCTACATTTTTTAAAATCAGATTTTCACAAATTACAAATGGACTAACTTAAGGATAACCAATGGAATAACCTTGTGAGAGTTGTTAGTCTATGGTGATAGAAAAAGTACAACTAGATTTCTGAATTTTTAACTAACAATGTTTATTAAAATGCATAAGCTTTGGTTTTTTTAATATTTGTTGGAAACATTGTTATGACAACCCTTTGATAAAAATAGTATATGCTGACATCTGAAACTTATTATTTTTGAAACCTGCAGAAAATTTCCATTCAAAAGTTTCTAGTATGACTTCCTGTTTGATTAGAGAATAATAGATAGTATTCTGCAACAGTTCCTTTGAATCCTTTTTCTGTTAGAATTAATGATAGATTGTGCAAAAACTATGGCTAAAAAGGACAGCTTAGAATATCTGTTTTAAAACAGTAGAATTATATTTATTTGATTACTTACAATTCATTTTCTGAAGTGGAGGACTAACCAGTTTTCCACATCATCTTTTGGTTACATATCTAATGCTTTAGAATTTTAGATAGTAATGCCACTTAAATTTTATTCTTTGAAAATGTGATGTTAATATTCCAAATGTCAGAGGTTTTTTTTAAAAAACTTATCTGTTAGCTACATTGTTATTTTATTTAACCCTGTTAGTCAGAAAGGCCTACTCACAAATTTCTGTTCAAATATCCATCACAATAAAGACCAACATTTCTCCGCCAAACCTCAAGACATTTGAATAAATAAAATTACAATTTAAACAAAGGAAACAAAGTTTCCTTTCAAATTAGTTACATGTTTTGGGAAGGTGATTTGGTAGATTAATAATGATGGCACTTTGCAATTCAAAAGTGTATAACAAAACCAACATTAATATTAAACATAAAAATATGTAGGAATTACAATTTTTTGAAATTTATTTTACTGTAACCTTTTCATAAAATGTAGGGTGTGTGTGTGTGTGTATTACACACACACGCACACCCCTAAGTTATCTTTACCAAACACCCAGGATGTAGACTATCATATAGTTTAGTTATATTGCTCAACATTTTAAAAGGCGAATACTGTATTGTGAAAGGTGTAAAACTTTGAGTTTGTTTTTTTTTAATCAGAGGGAAAAGGAGCAGTTCCGCAAACTATTCATTGGCGGCTTAAGCTTTGAAACAACAGAAGAAAGTTTGAGAAACTACTATGAGCAATGGGGAAAATTAACAGATTGTGTGGTAAGTTTTCTTTGTGTGTGTGGGTTTTTTTTCCCCTTTTGATTACTTGATTTAGGTTGTCTAATCCTGTGGTTTGTAGGATAACAATTTCTATTTCTGCCATGTTTTGAAAATGAAGAGGATGGTAAGCCAAAATAATGGTTGATTTTTATTTTAGTATTGTGATCCTATATAGTGATTTACAAATCATGTTTTCTTTGGAGTATCTGTCCACATTAAACTAAATTAATAACTCTTAATATTTTGGGATTATATGCTGATGGTAGAGCACACAAAAAGCTGCATAATATGTCCCAGATTTAGTTTAATAGTTCTGAAGAAATGTGGCTAATTAATCAAAATAATACTGAGTTATTGGATGGTGTAACATTTTAATTTAGAATAAAACAGTCCTTGAAGTGTAAACTGTATGGATATGTCAAGGCTATGATAGTACAGAAATTAAGGGCTAATAATCTCTCCAATTTTCCCCACAAACACAGCCTTGCAAGATAAGTTTTGCTAGAGAGTGTGACTTGCCCAAGATCACCCCATTTGGTTTTTCCTGAATTTCTCTTGAGAACCATGCTTATACCCAACATTCATGTAGGCCTTTAGCACAGTTATTAAATTTACTATTACCTATAAGTATAACTGTCTGATGCTTTTTCCTCTATAAATTATTTAATTAAATATGGACTTTAATATAAATTCCCAAGTAACTATTGAAAATATAATCTACATAGATTATAATAGTGAAATGCAAGCGTACACAAAATATCTTTCAATCAAATATAGATATTACTATATACATCGTTGAGTTTTCCATTTAAAACTTTTTTTTCCCAAAAAAAATTGAAAGTGAATCAATAATTTTCATATTTTAAAAATGTGGAAGGTTTTATCAATGATAGTATAAATGTTGGAAATGCCTGACAATAATATTTCAGTAACTGAAGGAGATTGTTTTAAATTTGTCATGTTTTAGGTAATGAGAGATCCTGCAAGCAAACGTTCACGAGGATTTGGTTTTGTAACATTTTCATCTATGGCTGAAGTTGATGCAGCAATGGCTGCCAGGCCTCATTCAATTGATGGAAGAGTAGTTGAACCAAAAAGGGCTGTAGCCAGAGAGGTAAGTTTTGAGGTGTAGAGCAGCATTACAAAAAGCTTTTCTACTGTGTCCTTTTATAAAGGCAATGATTTTAAAACATAATAAATGGGGCAGCATTTTAAGCTTTTCAGATGTTGCTACATTCCAAATTGTAGATAATATACTTCATAGGAAAATAATAGGGATCTGCATATCATTACGTCCAATAGGTAAGAAAATGGAAAAAATTTAAAAGAATACAATATTCAGTAAAATAATCAAAATAATAAGTGTTAAAACAGTAACGGTGACAAAAGTACAAATTCATTATAATAGGAAGAAATTTAGTGGTATTTTAGAGCAGTGGAGCAGAGCACTCCATGTATTATTTTAGGTGTGCATTTTTCAAACTGTCCTGACCTTGAAACAAGACTGCTTTGAGATTGAAATGTTTTCTATATGATTGGAATGGGAAATGTTTTTCAGATCCTTACCAATGAAACTCCTGATTTTCAAAATCCATGGAATAAATCATTTAAAAATTTCTCTCCTTTACCCAATACCAGAACCCCATAATTTATAACACTATTAATTGTCCCCAGGGAGAAAGATGATGTCCGCCCTTACCTTAGAATAGTCCATTTTTTAAAAAGTTTCAATATACTATTTTTTCAAGGAATCTGGGAAGCCTGGAGCTCATGTTACTGTAAAAAAATTATTTGTTGGTGGAATTAAAGAAGACACTGAAGAACATCACCTCAGAGACTACTTTTCAGAATACGGAAAAATTGATACAATTGAAATAATTACAGACAGACAATCTGGCAAAAAGAGAGGCTTTGGATTCGTAACTTTTGATGACCATGATCCTGTGGATAAAATTGTGTGTAAGTATCCAGAAATATTTTAAACAGGTATGTGAGTGAGACATTAAGATTGCAGTTAAGTTGTTTGTGTGTCTGTGTGTATTGCAGCCATTACCAGATTGGATTTTATTACTAAAGTAATTTGTGTTACTGTTACTAGGTATTTTTAGTTAGTCTGAAAGCAAGTTTGTTACCTTGCTACTTGCAAACTTAGGTAACAATTAGAGGCAAGTAATAGAAAAAACACTTAACATGAATTGGTTAGTATTCAATAAGAATGTTTCAATAAAGTAGCTATACTTAGTATTTGGAGAATTGATGGGGTGATGCCAGATTTGGTAATTGATTGACAAAAATATTAAGCTTTGCTGGACAGTGATGTTAAAAAGTCAGAGCAGGAAAGGTGTAGAAAACTGGCTTGTGACTTTAGGCCAATATCAAGATACTTCAGGCATTCTGGATATTCAGATAGTTCTCTACTTAACAACCACAATTTAACCCCAAAATTTTGTAGCTGAGGAAAGCATTTTTTAAGTCAGTTTTGCCCCATTTTATGATTTTTTGCCACGGTTACAAGTGAATCACTGCAGTTGTTAAGTGAATCATTTGGTTATTAAGCAAATCTGGCTTCCCCCATGGACTTTGCTTGTCTCCTGGGAAGGTTACAAATGGTGATCACATAACTCTGGGACAGTGTAGCTGTGATAAATACAGGTAGTTCTCAACTTAGAGACATTTATTTAGTAACCGTTCAAAGTAAAATGGTACTGAAAAAACTCATGACCATGTTTCAGACTTAGCAACTGCTGGAGCATCCCCATGGTCATGATCAAAATTTGGATTTGGTAAGTGGCTCGTGTTGGAGTGACCCAGGTTATGTGATCACTTTTTGTGACCAGTCAAGCAAAATCAGTGGGAAAGTTAGATTCACTTAACCATGTCACTAACTTAATGACTAAATTGATTCATTTAATAACTGACAAGAAAAGTCATAAAATGGGTCAAAATTCACTGAACTGCATGCAATCTTGCTTAGCAATAGAAATTTTGAGCTCAATTGTGGTTATAAATTGAGCACTACCTATGCATGCCAGTTTGCCAAGCATTCAAATTTTGGTTATGTGATCATGGGGATACTGTAATGATGTATGTCAGACATGTCAAACTCAAGGATGTGGTTAGATCTGGAGACACGTGCACAGGAGGCATTGAGCGCACGGGGGCTAGCGTCCCCGGTGAAAAGGAAGTGCTGACGGGCTATGGGGCCAGTGGGCAAGGCTGAGGCGCTTTTGGAAGATACAACGCTGCTGCTGGGGCTCCACACGCTGATATACAACTTTGTGGCAGCCACCCTGGCTGGAACGCAGTCAACCTGTGGGGCAAGACAGCACAACCCGCAAGCACTTTCCTTTCATCAGGATGGCTCCTGCCCACCACATGGGGAAGCCATTGCCACCCTCTGCTCGTCCCGTCCTGGGCAGGAAGGAAGGAACGAGGGAGAGAGATGAGAATGAGAAGGAGGGAGGCGGGATGGAAGTAAGGAGGGGAATTGGAATGAGTAGGAGGGAGGGTTTGAGGGAAGGAGGAGGGAGGGGAATTGGAATGAGTAGGAGGGAGGATCTGTCCTCCTCCCCTTGCCCTCCCCTCCTAGTGGTCTCCCATCCTATCGCTGAGGATACTTTGCTTACAAAGCCGGGTCTCTTCTCATGGAGAGGGAGTGGGCCTCCCTCTGACCCATGCAGTTTGCCCTCCCGCACCCACCATGAGCAACCTGGCCAAAGAGAGCAAGCACATCAGCAGCAGCCTTGAGGACGAGGTAAGTGCTCGGGGAAGTGGGGCTGGGCTGGGCTGCGGGATCCTGGTGGCCTGGGAGCTCAAGGGCCACAGTGGATGCTTACCCTCTGCTGCCCAGGGCTCCTGACAGCCTTCACCGCTGTCTTGGGTCCTCCACGTGGCCTGAGAGGGACAGCAAGGCTCCTGGTGGATGGGGCTTTGGCGCTCGCCCTGGTCTCACCTTCCTTCGCTGGAGACTGCCAGATTCCCCCCCTCCCAGCCTTGCCTGGCCCCCCACAGGAGGTGGAGGACAGCGCTGCTGTGTGGAAGCACGGAGAAAAGTTGCAGGAAGCCATTTCCTTCAAGTCCAATTTCTGCCTTGACAAATCTCTTGGAGGGCAAGATGGGGCAATGGGGGAGTTGATTGAGGGAAGGCTGCCCCAACAAGCCAGCATCCTTACCACACATGTATTGGAAACAGGAATTCCCTTTTGAGAACGGCCAGCCTCCCTCATGCAGACTAGGGAGCGCTGCTCCCCTGTTGCCACCTCTTGCTCTCCAGAGATGTCAAGATAGAAATTGGAATTCAGAGGAAATTGCTTCCTGCAAAGTTTTTCCTCTGCACTTCCACATGTAGCAGCAGCAGCATCCACCTCTTGCTTTGCTGGGAGAGGGCACCAAACAGGGAACACCAATGATATCTGGGATTGGGAGAACACCTCATTTGGCATGCTGTGCACATGCTCGTGCACACATTCCACACACACATACCATTCCAAGCTTGGAGACTTATCTACATTTGAGCTTGCACACTGCCAATCATGCCTGGGCTTGGGGAGAAGGCCCTCTCTTTCCGCTGTGGATAAAAATCCCCAAACTTAGACATGGCAGCACAGCTGTGACCTTCTGGCCACATCCATCTGGCTGCTGTGAGTTGTCATAGTCTTTTGGACGGAATAATTGTAAAATTAACATAGGGGATAGAAGCATGAAAATGAAATGATGAGATTTGCTCGTCTTTCATATGCAATTAATTCAAAAATCTCTTCAAACTTGATGTAACCAGTGATTCAATTGAATTACATCTTTTGGTTACAATTAAATTTCGTTTTGCTAATAAGCTTGGTCATTATTCTGTGAAGTTAAGTTGAAATTTTTATTGTTTGTCTAAAATTTTATATTTTAACAGTGCAGAAATATCACACAATCAATGGACATAATGCAGAAGTAAGAAAGGCTTTATCAAGGCAAGAAATGCAAGAAGTTCAAAGCTCAAGGAGTGGGAGGGGAGGTATGTTTGAACTGTATTATATTTAAATTAGTTATTTTTAAAAATAATATTAGAGGTAATTTTTAAAAAAACATTTTCAGGTAATTTTGGCTTTGGAGATTCACGTGGAGGTGGTGGAAACTTTGGTCCAGGACCAGGAAGCAATTTCAGAGGTGGATCTGGTAAGTCAGAAAATGACTCATGATAAACACTTCCTGATATCTTCCATTGCATATTTTTGATCCAGGACTTCATAAGATTAACAGCTAAAACTAAATCCTGGCAGCTAGGCAGACTTTGAATGTTGTTTTATTTGACTCATAATGAAGGAAACTTAAAAATGGTTTTTTCCACAGATGGCTATGGAGGTGGTCGTGGATTTGGTGATGGATACAATGGATATGGAGGGGGACCAGGGGGTTAGTAGTCTGAATATTATTTTTGACATATTGAAATGATTTTTTAAAAATAATATTGAAATAGCAACATCATTTATATTAATACAATAGTTGATGTTTTGTTTGCATCTAAAAAGTAATTAACATGTTATATGTTGGGTCCTCCAATCAGGTTTATATCTATTTTTCTATTTTGTGTTGAATATTCATAATAGTCATTCTTCGTCTAAAATCTATTGTAGGTCATGCACACGTTGTCTAATATAATTTGATAATTCTTCTGTTAATAAGTTCTGTTCAGTTTTATGTATGTATAAATACTGATTGAGGGCTAGTTTGGTGTAGTTGAGGTACTGTGCTAGGAACCAGAAGGCTATAAATTCTAGTCCTGAATTAGGCATAAAGCCAGACAAATGATTTTGGGCCAGTCATTCATTGTCAGCCCTAGGAAGAAAGCAAACTATAACCAACTTAGAATGTTGCCAAGAAAATGGTGTGGACTGGTCTAGTTGCTAGAAGTCAAGGCTCTTTTGAATTTAATGTAAATATATTATAAATATTGTCCTTTTATTACATATTGCAAGTATTCCAGCAAGCAATAATTAATGCATTGCTCAGCCAAGGCATAGACACTGTTAACATAAATTTACTTCAATAATATATGAAAAAACTGCGTATTACAATATTGATGTAAATAGTTTTGATATCAAAAGACAGACTTCTTTAACCAACCAGTGGGATATGGATGTAAAAATACTTCAAATAACAATAGATTTGACTGTGAGCAAAATTCAAATATGGGGAAAAGAGCACCAATTCAAAGCTAGATTTTCAGCCAAACCTCTTGGTCAGAAGCTATTTATGAGAAATTATTTCTAATTGAAAGCAGGACTAAAAAGACATTATTCCCCACAGCGATAAATCTATAGCCAGAGAAAAAAGCCCTCTTTATTTGGAAATTTCCAAAAAAGTACCAAATTGTCTCATAGTTACTGAGATTAGTGTAATTGCTATCTTAAGATGATTTCACTTGTAGATAGTAATATTACAAGCATATTTATGTAGTCTTACATTATAACAGGTGGCAATTTTGGAGGCAGTCCTGGTTATGGAGGAGGAAGAGGTGGATATGGTGGTGGAGGACCTGGGTACGGCAACCAGGGTGGGGGCTACGGAGGTGGATATGACAACTATGGAGGAGGTAATGATTATTTAAACATTTGAAATGAGTAATAGTTTCCTAAACTAGTTAAGAAATATGTATTGATCTAACCTAAATTTCAAAAAACATTGGCCTGACTTTTCACAAAACAGTGGTCCAGTTGCTGTTGGGACACTTCTCAACCTTGACAGGCACCATGCTGGCAGCCCAGTGGCTGCCCATGCTACTACTGGCCTCGCATGGACTCTTCACCCTGGCAGGATGGGTGGAGTCCGGGGTGTGCCAAGAGCTTGGCCCTGATTGAGGCCACAGGAAAGCAGACAGTGGGACAGAGAGGGCGAAGCCAGTGCTATCTGCCCAAACACTTTGCCCAGAAGGAGATGAAGCTTCATCTGCTTGAAAAGGGGACGCTTTGAAATGGAGTGATTAGTTCCATTTTAAGATGTTCACTTTGCAAGTAGCCAAAGTTTCATCTCTGGGTGAAAAGTGCACATTAGAGTCAGGTGAAGGCAGAGGCGATTCCAACACGCGCCCATTTCATCCCACCAAGCTTACCTGCAGCTGCACCGAGCAGGCACCCACACAATCGCATGCCTTGCCTGCTGCCACTGCATGAACCTCCCATGAGTTAGGCAGCCACACAGCACTTATGGATCGCCTGTCTCTCTCCAACCCTGGCTTATTTTTGGAAAGGGCTTATATTAGGCCCATCCCAAAAAATCGGGCTAGGGCTTATTTTGTACACGATACTGGTATAATACAAGATCATATAGAAATAATGCCCAACCTCCTTGGCCCGTTTTCTTCATTTTCTTTGTCAAAAGCCGGTGTCTTGCTTGTTTCCACATCTTGTATTCACATTAAGATTATCTTTGAAATGAACAAAATACTTCTTTATGCAGGCAATTATGGAGGTGGGAATTACAATGACTTTGGAAACTATAACCAACAGCCTTCAAACTATGGTCCAATGAAAAGTGGAAATTTTGGTGGAAGCAGGAACATGGGAGGACCATATGGTGGAGGTAACATAGAACAAAAAGTATCTTCTGATTTCTTATCATTTGTGTTGATTTTACTACCAAAACAGAACAAATTAGGTAGATCTTTTTTTCTAAGCTGCTCTTTTCTGTTAATGTAAGCCAATAGGTTTGCTCTATCTTCTGAAATAAAGTTCCTCCCAAGAGTTAAGCAGTCACCATTCTATGTATATTTTGTACCCCTAAATTTTATTCAGTAGAAAATAAGTAGAATTCGACAGTCCTAAACATTCTTTATGTATTTAGTTACTTTTAATGCTTTCCTTGATTAATTAAAATTATAAAAGATATCATGCTTGTTTAGAGCATTTAGTTCTAGAAACATAATGTATTCGTAGAATTAAATGTTCACATATAAATGTTCATATATCTGGGCCTGTGTGATATTTGAAAAGGGAATGTTATAATCTGACAAGTATCAAAATGATACTAAAATGAAAGTGTATTTTACAAGTTTTTGGGTAATAACTAGATTGATCAAATAGAATAAATAGAATGCTTGCTTTTTAGCAAGCAGCAATCTAACAATTTTAACAATCTATTAGAGATTTGGCAAAATAATTTGTTTAGGGGAAAGTTCTGTTACTAATTGTTTTCTGTTTTTTACTAACTCAGGAAACTATGGTCCTGGAGGAAGTGGTGGAAGTGGGGGATATGGAGGGAGGAGTCGTTATTGAACTTCTGTAAGCTTTTCATGGGTGAGTGTACATTTAATATAAAATTGCAGTTTTTCTTAGTTTTAGCTGCAGGGGTAAAAGCTTTTTAGGGTCATATTATCTTTCCTTTAAAAAGACAATTGGGATAACTTCATAACCTATTTTTTTACTCTTTACTTCTGTTGAAACAGGCTTCACTGTATAAATAGGAGAGGATGAGCCCAGAGGTAACAGAACAGCTTCAGGTTTTCGAAATAACTTTGTTAAGGAAACACTTATCTCAGTCATGCATAAATATGCAGTGATATGGCAGAAGACACCAGAGCAGATGCAGAGAGCCATTTTGTGAATGGATTGGATTATTTAATATCATACCTTACTGTGGAGGAAGGATTGTAAAAATGCCTTTGAGACAGTTTCTTAGCTTTTTCATTGTTGTTTCTTTTTAGTGGTCTTTGTAAGAGTGTAGAAGCATTCCTTTGATAATGTTAAATTTGTAAGTTTCAGGTGACATGTGAAACCTTTTTTAAAAAAATTTCTCTAAAAGTTTTGAAAAGCTATTAGCCAGGATCATGGTGTAATAAGACATAACGTTTTCCTTTGAAAAAAATTTTAAGTACGTGTGTAGAGTTAAGAAGCTGTTGTACATTTATGATTTAATAAAATAATTCTAAAGGAAATGTTGTGTAATTATAGATTTATTTAAAATATATTGTAAATTAAGGCAAGGAGTGGGTAGTAGAAGGTCCCACAAATACTATAAATTTGTTGTTGTACATGTAATATGTTGGTTAGATAATGTTTTCTGTAAATTACCAGATTAATACATAGATAACTTAAGGGATATCTCTGCAAAGAGAAACACCTTTTTAGATCTTTTAGATGCTGCTTCTTCAATGGCAAGTAAAGGAAATATCCCCAGCGAGGTACTCTTCCAGGGACACAGGTCTAGTGCAAAAGAACTCTTGAGAACGGCAATTAAGTTCAGCCAGTCTTAAAACCTGTGCTGTACTTCTCCAAAACTTTAACTACAGTAGTTTTAAGGATGCCAACGAGAGCTGAGGGTTCTAGAGCAAAATAGTTCTAAGCTTCAGTTAAACCACTTTAGGTAAGATCTTATTTACTTTTACTTTTTTTAATATTCCAAAAACAAGAAACTAATACTATATGACAGTGTACTGTTTCAGTATAGTGGTTATATTATCTAGTTTAACATAGCAATGAACCAAGTTAATAATTGTGCACTGGAAAAATTTCTTGTTTTGATTTGGGGGTTTGGGTATTTATTCTGTTTTTTATTTGTTGGTTGGTTTCATTTTTTGCTGTTATATTTTGATTTATTTTTAACTTCAGCTGCTTAACCTATCTTTTCCCTACTGGAATCTAGCTTTATACACCATGGACAAGCAATAGACCTGCTGAACAAATGAACCAGCCAAGTGTCTAATGATTTGCAAGGGTTCCATCCCTGCTATGGGTAGTTAAAATGGTATGTCGCAGCTTTTTAAAATGGTACAATATCTTGTTTTACCCATTCTTATATATTAAAACCTGAAGTTGAAAACTATGGCTCTTCAGAATAGGACAATTGCATATCTGTTCTTCGGTACAACATATTTTAGTATTACAGAATTTGTGTTTGAATTTTATGTGTGAAAGTGAAGTTTATGCAGAATTTGCATACAGAATTCTTCCCCTCACTGGTCTTGTCAACACTATATAGCAATATGAATTTAGAGAATTGAAGTGTCATGTGGTATTCAAATTCAGCTAGCTTACAAAAGTTTCCATTGCGTATATTCTAACACTGCACAATGTAAAATTATTCTGTTATTGAATGCTGTAATTACCTTCAATGCGATGGACATGGAATTTTTTTTTTACTTAGAGGGATATTCTGTTTAATATAAATTAAGATTTTAATTCCAGAATCTTCAGTTTTTAAATACTCTTATATTACCCTTTAAAAAATTCTATGTTGCTTTGTACAACTTGCACACTTAAAAGCCTGGCCTTGCCTCATCTATTTTCTAGCCATTTGCTGAATTTTTTCCTGTGATACAAAGAGGCTTCTGATAAACTTCTTCAGATACTTTCTTTTTCTTTGGCAGGAAGGTGCCAATGCTGCAGGTAACTAATGAAGAAGTGGTCAACCACAGAAACTTCAAGAAATAAGATATTTCTTTTCTCTTCACAAAATAGTTGGTTTTGCTGGTTTTTATTAAACCCTTTATAGTTTATGGTTTCAGTTGCAGCCTATTGTAATTTAGTCAAAGCTTTACAAAATGAAAGGTACACTTTTTCTAAAGTTCAGACTCACAGGAAATCAAGAATAATGTAAATATTTGACTTTTATAAGTGTTATAATAAAAACTTTTGTTTAAAAATATTCCTAGTCTGATACAATATTACCATTTTATGAACATCCCAAATGATAAAAAAACCAGTTCTTCAATTCAGTGTGAACTGTACCAAATTACATACTTGCCGGCATCATTGTGCGTACTATTACACTGCTATAAGAAATGGAAAAATAGCACAAAATTGGCACTAAGAAGAGAGGAAATACTATGCTTAACTACAGAGTTTTCGGGATCGTATCTATCCATTTATCTTCCTTTATGCCCAGTGACTGCAGCATAGTATAACCTAAGCATAGAAGAATGAAGAAACAGCTGCAGAAATAATTTTATAAAAGTCAAATATAACTGGGAAATACTACAGCATCCTACAAAATGGGACATATTGTCCCTTAGCATCTTAAGGCAGAGGTTACTTTTTTAGCATCTAAAGAAAAATACTGCCTATACTGCTAGGGAAAGCAACAATATTCTGAAAAGGTGCTTAAGCGTTCAGTGAAAATTGATAAACTGAGAATCTAGTTACAAAAATGAGTTGGGCAAAATGGCTGGTAATTTTATTTGTATCCTTATGTTTAGTACATAATACGATATATACAATAGCAACTGCAAAAACTTTAGGTGTAACGCATGGAAATACCAGTGTTACTAAGAATGTATTTAGCTGATAATTCTGTCTTCCGTCACTGTTTAAGAACTAAAGTTAAAATTTAAATCAGTAAGATTTGTAGAAGATAATAGTTCCAATTTTTTCAGTACATTTTGAAGTATGGGATTCTTATGAATAGGAAAATAAAATAAGTGGAATATAGTTAATTTGGTCTTTGAAGGTAATGATAGAATAATTGCATACAGTAGAAGCTTCTGACCACGACCAAATCAGGTTCCAACCAAAACATTCACAAAATTTTTTGAATCTGGTCATGAACACATACTTGGGTGATAAACACGACCTCTGACCCAGAAATTCCTGAAGACGAAACATTAGAAGACAAATCGCCAAACTTATGGAACAAATTATGGTTGTGACCAGAGGTTCTATGTATGCCCATTATGAACCCTAATTCTTCTTAAGGCATATTTTATTAAAAAGACTGAAATAAATGGCTGTATTAACATTCTTAAGTACAAGGCTGGTACTTGACTTAAGATAGTTCTTGACTTAAGATTGGATGCTTTTGCAACTGCCACAAATATTTTAAAATTGGGCACATTCATATGATGACTTGCTTAACAACCAGCATGACTTACTACCACAATTGTGAGCTCAATTAAGGTCATAGCTTTGTGTTTTATATAAAATATTTTCTCAAACTATAATATAGGAATCTTAAGCAGATTGGAAATGATGCTTGCAAAATCATCAGTGTTTTTACCAGAGATAAATTTGTATAAAATAGCTAAACCAGTACAGCCTAGGTAAATACGTGTTGGTTCACTGGGCTATGTATTAACAATATTATACAAATTATCATGGAATTAGGAAGACACAACCCCCCCCCCCAAAAAAAAAAAAAAAATCCCNNNACCCCCCCCCCAAAAAAAAAAAAGTAATGACATCTGTAAATTTGTATAAATTGTATAAATACAGAAGCTCGGTTTTCTGTAAAAAGTAATTCTGTGCTGTTTCTTGTAGTTTATTTTATTCAGTATATAAATACAAGCTCTTGCATTTCCGTGCATACAAGTTCGTGCTCATGGAATCTATGGGTAGAATTGTAAT
Source organism: Ophiophagus hannah (assembly GCA_000516915.1). Taxonomy (NCBI): domain Eukaryota; kingdom Metazoa; phylum Chordata; class Lepidosauria; order Squamata; family Elapidae; genus Ophiophagus; species Ophiophagus hannah. The sequence continues at coordinate 256,116 of AZIM01002564.1, forward strand.
GTTAACATCTCAGGAACTTCCCTAATGTAAAATACAGTGCTATGTATGCTAATGTATAGAAATATGAGACATATTGTAGTGTGTGCACTTTGTTATGATAACACTTCCAAATACCGTATTTTTTGCACTATTAAGACACACTTAGCTTTTGGGGAGGAAAAAAAATCTGCCTCTGCCTCCCAGCAATTTGCCACCTTATAGCAAACAGCCTGGTCAGCTTCAGCACAGCCTGATTTAGCACAAACAGCTGATTGGTGGTTGGATCAGCTGTTCCAGGCTGCAGGGATCATCTCCGCGTGCCCCATTTTCAACCTCCATGCGTCCCATTTTTGGCTTGATGGCAATAGCCACTGCCTGGAATTGGCCGCAGCCTGAAATAGCTGATTGGCAGTATTATGGGAGGCCAATCCAACCACCAATCAGCTGCTCATGCTAAATCAGACTGCTGAAGCTGACCTTGCTGTTTCATGAAGGAGGCAAATTGGAGGCTGAGGCTGAAGGGTGGGGACCAGAGGGTGGGCGGAGACTCAACATTGCTCTATAAGACGCATGGACATTTCCACCCACTTTTTTTGGGGGGGGGAGTGCATCTTATAGTGTGAAAAATACGGTAAGTAGCAGATGTAGCATTTAGGCTATAGCATCAATTGGGATTGGAAATTCTGTTACTGAGTGATGCAATCATAAAGCATCATAACACGGGGACTAATTCATGTGTTAAGCAATGACATGATTGTTGGGGGGCACTGGTGCTACATAGTATAGACGGGTGAAGTAGCTAGAGGGAGTATGGAATGTTGCAAATGGCAATCTCATGACCATGGATCATTAACCATAAGTACATGCCAGTTGTCAAGTGGCCAATTTTTGATAACATGACCATGGGATGTGAGGATTATGTGAGGATTGGTCATAGGTCACTTCAGTGCTGCTGTAACTAAATTGTAAATTGAGGACTATCTACACCCTGGAAATGAATAATACACCCTTGATTTGAAAAAATGTGTATAACCAACTCTAGTAAAAGTGAGACTTACCTAGCTGAGCATGGAAAGTAAAGCAAATGTCAGAGAGAGTGGGAGGCTAGCTCATATACTTCAGCCCCACCTGCCAATAGCTAGTGAAGGCCTGCATGGTTACTCTTCGGAACATCCATTGTCCCAATGTACGTGAAAAGCAGTGATGTTTTCTACTTTTAAAAGCTCCCTTATCTGTAACTAGTGAAATTGTGGGTGATAGGATTTTCTGTGGTCATGTAGTTAGCACATTAGCATCTGTATCCATGCGCAAGCTGAATAAATTATGCTGAACAAATATAAAATGGATTTAGTCTATTTTAAAGTTACCTAGGTTGAAATTCTTTAAAACAATAAAATTAGGCAAGGAATACAATTCAAGTTTTTCTTCTGGCTTCTTGCAAATGCAATCCTTAAGCACGATTTAAAATTTTCGCCTATCATAATTGTTTCAGTTTGGGGGCTCCTGGTTGATTTCTATTTTAGGTAAAATTAATATAGTACGATTTCCACAACACTGAAGGGCACCTTGGCTTGTATTAATTGTTCCTTGGTCATCTCTCAATTTACTGAAAAAGTTCCAGCAAAGATCATTCAGTTTTTGTTTTATATTGCGAATTGACCTTTTGTACTGTGCTTTCTGTTTCTCAAGCTTTTCAGTCTGCATCTGAAGACGATACACTTCATCTTTCAGGTTCATAATTGCATCTAGTTTACGTTTACGGCAGTTTTGAGCAGCAACTTTATTTTTTCCTCTTCGTCTTATATCACGAATGAGTGACCGTTGATTATCTGTTAGGTAGTAGTTTGATAACATACTATTAAAAGACTCTACAGGCAAGGTCACTATATCATTAACAGAGAATGGAATTTTCAGAGCTTTTGCCTGGTATTCACAATTTTGATTTGTATCATTTTCATTTTCAGTTCTTTTGGATTCTTCTGGCCATCTTAAGTAATCCTCTGATATTGAGAATGTCAGCTGTTGTAAATCCTGATTGTATGTATGATCATGGAATATACCTACTAGTAATTTTGTCCCGTAGTCATAATTGCTTTGATGCTCTGTATGGCAATATTGTAAGCAACCATCTCCTACAGCTGCTGAATCATTTGATACGCCAAAGTTGGCGTCCTTGTTAGAAGAAAATACAAGGGCTGCATTACTGTAATTTAAGTCTAAAGAAAGTCCAGAATCTGAATCTCGTTCTTCAAAATGACAGGTTTCTGCAAAGTCAAAATTTCCTTCCATGGTTAATGGCACGAAATGTATTTTCTCATACCCATTTTCATTCAGGCTGAAAAAGAAATCTTGGTTTGTAAGACTTGTGCAGCAATGATCATTTGCAAATAATTCTAACATGTTGGTCTCGTTCATTGGAGATGTATTTAAGTTGGGTAAAATCTCTAGCCTCTCTAAAGTTGTCTCCACGTCTGTTACATTAGTGTGATCTGATCCCATCACTGTGGCATCGTGAAGGCTCACATCATGACTAATCGCTTGGGCTAAATCTATAGGGGTCTGATGAAAGTTTGTCAAATTCACATCTCCACTGTTGTTCGCTTGTTCCTGAAAGGGTGCAAAAAAAAGTTGTTAAAGGTAAATCATGTAAGTCATTTGAAAAGATTACCAGGTTGAACATAGATTCAAAGGTTTTCTAGAACAGATAATTACAGTTATTTCCAAAGGAATCCTTGGTCTATTACCACATCTTTGATAACAGGACTGCAATGAATTCAAGACCAACAGTCAAAACACAAAAGATCGTTTTTTCTATTCCCTTGATGAAAATGACATGCCATCTTTGTACCTGTCATGCTGAAATTGGTCAGTATTGGGGACTGCATTATGACCAGCATTCAGCATAGCGACTCTTCAGCTCTGGCTTCTGCAGCAAAAGATTGTCGTGAAAGCAGGTGTCGGCAACCCGTGGCTCTGGAGCTGCATGTGGCTCTTTAATTCGTCTGCTGCGGCTCCCTGTTGCTCAAAATGTGTCTCAACCGTCAATGTGCAACACGATTTACTGAGCTTTTTAACCCCCGGTCGGCCAACCCTGCCTGGATAAATCTAAGGACAAAAATTGCAGAAGAAAATGTTCAATGGTACATGGGCAGATTCATTTGCTTTCATTGCTGACGAGACTGGTTCACCAGTATGTTTAAATGTGGTGAGAAATTGACAAAAAGTCAAATGGTTCAAGACATTTCCAGAATAAAAACAGCCTTTGCTGAAAAACATCAGGATGGAGATGAGGAAAAAAAACCATTTCGGAACTGATGCGGAAGGTTGATCTGAGCAAAAGTTTCAAGAAATGGATGAAGTCTGCAAAGGAAATAGGCACGGGAAGCTGTTCACAGATGGAGATATATAAAAGAATAATGATTTCAATACATCTATTGGACTTCAAAAAGTGAAATTGTGCAGAAAAACAGACATGCCTCTGCTGTGTTGAGGTTCAGGAGCATTAACCCTCCAGTATGCATGATAAAAGGATGATGGCACACAAACGGACAGCCATTTTGTTTGCTGCAGGTGGATAATTAAGTTGGGCTTTTCATAAATACGAGGACTCAAATAGACATTGAGTATTTTATTTCAAAGTAACCTTCAATCCAGCGTCTTTTTTGGGGTGTTCAAAATGTTTTTGTTGCATGCAGAAATAAAAATTTGTTTACTCTGTAGTAGTACATTGATTTCATAAATACAATACTTTTTTTATACCTAGCATAAAGGTAAAAATGATATATGCAGTGTTATCTTCATTTTAGATATCAAAAGGGTTTTGTGGCTCCCACTGTTTTCTGTGGGAAACGGTCCAAGTGGCTCTTTTGAGTATTTAAGGATGCCATACCTGGACTAAAAGATTTAAAGCAGTATGTGTCACATTCCTCTGGTTAAAAACATTGGCAAATAAATGGGTTGACCATGACTTAACAGGTGCAATTCAGGATGCAAATTTTCACTTATAAAATCCCTTCAGAATGGTTGTTGACTTGTATGTCTCCAATTACGCCTCACTTCAGGAAGTGGATGAGAATGTAGGAAGTGGGATAGGTATCTCCAGATCCCCTGAATCAAGATTGCTATCTAATCAGTCCAAGGAGTGCTTTTTATCTTACAGCATCTTTCTATCTATGGAATAGCCCCTCCTTGACATTCAGGTGGACCTAGCCTTATTAGAGCAGGTGCTTCGCTGAAGTTTGGATCTAGGTAAAGGGTAAGCCTATTTAGCACAATGGCTATTTGGGTTTGTTTTTAATGGTTATTGAATGTTAGCCCAGACTTCAGTGTCAGTTATGTTAAGTCATTAAGTCATCCAACAGTTCGTGACCCTCTTAGAACTATAGCACATCAGAACCCACATTTTTCCACTGTCTCCTGGAGTTTGTCCCAATTCATGTGCAGTGTGTTGATAGTAACCATTCCATTCTCTGCCATCCCTGTCTCCCTTTGCCTTTAATCTTTCTCAGCATCAGGGTCTTTTCCAATGGCTTATTTGGCGAAAATATTTGTGGCATTTGTCCTTCCCAACAGCCAAAGTTGATCTCCTTTAGGATTGTTTGATTTGCAGTCCCAAGGAGACTGAAGAGTCGTCTTCACCACAATTAGAAAGCATTAATTCTTTGGGAAAACAGTAACTTTGACTATATGAACATCAATTAGATGGCCATAAAATTAATTAAAAAGACCTCCATATTTGCAGCATGAACACAAACTAAGCCTCATATTCTGTCTTTAGACCCCATATGAATAGGAAATAATAGCAGCTACTTTTAATAGAAAATTCTCGGCCTATCTGAGGAGCAGCTAGACAAAACAGTTTGATCTAGTGTAATAAGAATTGTTAGACAAAACTTCAAATGATGAATTGTAGGGCTTCGGAAACTGCTGCTTTCAACTAGCACATATATTTTAAAATACAGAATTGTCTGATATTTCATAACAGGTGCTAATTTTCACACTTGTTCCAAAGTAATTTCAGAGAGGTATATTAACTGGAAAATAACCTAATGAGTAAAAAGAGTCAATAGTACTGTGATAATGCAAAACAAAATGATACACACCAAAATTGCCATGTCTCCAAAAATAATAGGCTATTTAAAGCTGAAATGAGAATAGCAAAAGAAAAATACATTGTTGGGGGCAATACGCTGACTGTAAACCGCTTAGAGAGGACTGAAGCACTGAAGCAGTACATAAGCCTAAGTGCAATTGTTATTATATAAACCCACAGGTTTCTAATTTTTGGCTTAGCATGAAATAAAAGCCTAGCGACTGGGACTTGAAATATTAAATTAATCCTGCTGATGTGCAAGTTTCTTAAATTCAGTAGCAATGAGCATGTTAATTAATTGATAATGCTTTATTGCTTTTATTGTTTGTACTACCATTTCATCTTGACTTTGTATATTACCTGTTATTCTGATAGCAACCTAGAAATTTACACAACTTGTAAAAAATTATATCACATCTGTTATTACACAATATATTAATCTGTACTAAGCCACTGGACAAAGTGGCTGTTTATTGAATAAATACACTGTTTATTGAATAAATATAAATAGGGACAAATGTGTAGACTAGAGATTCTCAGTTGTCCAGGTGCATCCAAAGAAATGTTTGGCTGTCTGCAAGGAATACAAATCTTTCCATCCCCCACCATCCAGTCAGCTGAAAAAGCTTAAATGAGGAGTGAAAAAAACAAAAAATCCTATTTGCCTTCTGAAAAAGCACTTTGGGACAACAGGGACAAATATGCTTGCTTTACAAAATGCATCATTTTTAAATTTTAGTTAACTGGGTTATTTAAAAAAAACAATACAAAATACGTTTTAAGATTAAGTCTTGCTACTTGAAACATTTAAAAAATTGGTTAAAAGTTAATATAGAAAAAAAATTAGAGAAATAAGTACATTTTCAAATTCTTTAATGCCCTTTTATCAATTATCTTTTTTCTGGTTTCTCTTTTCTATTACGTTTCCCTCTCCCAAAACCATGCTGGAGATTAGCGTGCAAATGCAGTAATATTTGCTATGGTAAATTGCAAGAAGGAAGAACAGGTTTATTCCTTCCTTATTCTCACCAAGGAGATAGAACTGAGATTCTCCCTCTCCTTCCAATTAGCTTGTTCATTCTTATCAGACTCTTCTTGTTTTTCTTCCTCTTGAGTTTCTGAGTGTACATTTTCCTTTGGTAACAAATAGCAGTATTCCAAATATACCTGCCCTCCTTTTAAATCTAAAACCTATAAATGGAATAAAACAAAATTATTAAAGATAATTTTTCAGCACTGCAAATCTGATTATCACTAATACTTGAAAATTAAAAGTATAATGTGCAGTCTCCTTTAAGCAATAGTTCACTAGTTCTACTGACCATCCCTAACATTTTGGTTAGAAAATTAAAAAGTGTTTTATTTAGTGATCTTTATACAAAAGGACCCAGACATCTCAAATATATATTTATGATGAATAATCTAAATTTTAAAAAGCCTTTTGCCAGAGGGATCTTCACATATCTAGATCAGAACTTAACACTTTTTTCATGCTCTTTGCACTAATTAATTTTTTGACTCCATAATTAAGGAAACTTAAGGAAAAGCACAGCCCCTGACATCTGTTAAGATGTTAGAATGGCTTCCTTGTCTATAGTGATTCAATAGACTTAATATGGCTCTCCGCCTACAAGAGATATCCATGGTATGATACCCTACAGCTATTGTGGGCTTTTAAAGCCCTGAAGAATAATCAATTGGGCCACAATAAGAGAAAGTTTTCTTCTAGGTACGCAGAAGTTCTGATTTCCCTGTGCTGTCCAATTAGGGATACGTATCAGAGTTTAGCTGCAGCTACCAAATCATGGAATGCACTTACAGAGCTTCAAATGAACAATGTGACAAAACTTGGTTCCCTTTTGCAGGAGAAATAAAACTATTATTTTTATATTGTTAGGATTTCCTATGACTTTTTAACATGTTTAGCTTGGAATTGAAAGGGGAAGGTAGGAATATATACAATTAACCAATCAGCAAATATAATTGAATTGCTTTTATGTATGGTTTTTGATAAGAATCTGTATGATAGAACAGAGAATGTTAGAAGCTATGTCTCAAATAAACAATGAAGATTTTCTATCCCTTTTTCAGCAGTCCAGTTTATATTCTCATGAAAAGTTGGTATTAACTAGATTGAAAAATTACTCATCTCTTTAAAAATTACTCATCTCTTGCACCACTTGAAAGATTGCTGTAGATTAAGGTGGAGAAACTTGTTTTACAGCTTACTATAGAAGCAAACCGAGCCAAGTAAATACTTGTTCAAATGTCATTACATCAGGTAAAAATGTTAACAAAAAATAGTGTACAATTTACATAAAATATTTATAATTTAAAATCTACATTAATACTTTTATACAAAATCTGATTTCTTGGAAAGTTCCTATAATGTACAATTTTTTTAAAAAGTTTGGAAATTGGATTTTCTTTAAGTATTATACTTGAAGTAGAATATGTGTCAAGATGTTTAAATGGGGTGGAACAGTACAATGTAAAAGCAATATGTCTTAGGGGACTTTCTACATGGACTATTTTCTTGGTAAGAATTACAATAGCTTGCCTAATGTATAATTCAGTATAAATTCAGAACCGAACATAAATGATAAATCTGTATTACTGATGAAAATGGTTTTAGGTTTACAGGACAATTCAATAGAAAGAAAAAGAAAAATTCAAAGCTCATGTAGAATGGTCAAATATTTGTACAAAATTACTATACTATACATTTAAATTTAAATATAAATTTAAATATAAAAGATTACAACAGAACCAACATAGAGATATGACAGACACTCCATTTTGCATTAATGGATGCCTGAAATTACACTGAAAATTCTTGTTTTTCACATCTACTAAACACAGCCTTTTATATTATAAAGATTACTTTTTGAAACCTCAGTAAATAAAGCATGCCCCTTTGTGCAGAAAAGCTTCATATTCTATTTTAATATAATAAATACATATACTAAGTTCTTTGCAGGATTATAGTTAACATGTAACATGATTATCTTGCAGCTATATTTAAATATATAGTAATCCTGATCTGCAAACATTCTGAATTCTTTATCAAGAAATTAAATAGAACTAAATAATAGGGGCAAATAATAGCCAGATTTTGTGTCTATTGACTGGTTGATTCAAACTTCTGATGGTGCATTCATCACTATTCTTGATAACTGCCTCAAGATTGAAATAAGCTGACATTGCAACCTTTTTATCTACTCTTTCCTACTGTAGGTCTAGACAAAACCAAAACTTAGATTCTCACACACAGAGAATCATTAATATTGCACATCAGATAGACTTGAGTGTTACAACAGTGGGTTTCTTTCTAGAAATCTTTCAGACCTAGCAACTATGCAGCTTTTTTTAAAGCCCATTTTGATATTCTATCCCAGGCATCTTTAATAGTGGATTTCACAAAATCCTGTTTAGCATTATAAATTGTCTCCCTGGCCAGAATGAATCTTAAATCTTAGTGTACTAAACCTTCAATGAGATCTTACGCAATAATATATCTGTATACCAATTTCGATCAGAAATCAAATTTTAATTTTTTTTGTCACCATAATCCTGGTATTATAAACAGATACCAAGTTCTTATCAGCATCTACTGCTCTAAGAAGATTTAAAGATGTCCTAATCTTGGAACAATATCACATTCTTTCGTCTTTATTCTATTTTTATCTAATTTGTTTTGTTCTATTTTGTTTACTGTTTATTTTTGTAAATTTTAACTGCCAGGTCTATATAGAGATTTGTTCATTTTATTGGAGGCCTCTGTGTTTTGATTGTTACAGCTACTTCACTTATTGACCATAGATAAATACAATTTCAAAATAGCAGGGAAGGTAGGAGGTCATTTCTTTTGGGGAAAAATGCAACAGCAAAAAGACTGACTGTTTCCCATGTTACTTGTTAACTTGGAAAAATAAGCATGTGTAAGAATGTGCCCCTAACTTGAAAAGGCAATCCTGGGTATTTCACATGTCCTTGAAATGCATTGTTCTGCCATCTATTGGTTTATAGTGTAGAATAGTAAAACCTGGCCCAATTTAAAAGATGGTCCATATTCTACACAAATTCTTATTTCTAAATATCAGTCTCTCTCAATTCCAAACATGATTTCTTTATTATTTATTCCATATAGTATCTTTCCATTGGAAAGAAATTTCTTAACTGTGGTAGAATTTATTTCTGCAAACTCATAAAGGATTTGTTTGACTCTTAAGATAAGTAAACCTGGATTCATGTTTTCTCTAAAACAAAAGGAATTCAGGGGAAAGGAAGTAAAGATGCCCATTTGACAGCAGGTTTCAGCACAGAGACACTTGAATGTAACATCCAAAGCCACATCTAACCATTTTGGCATCATTCTGATACATTTCAGGCAAATAATAAGTTGCCACTTTATCACAAACACATTATAAATTAAAGAATTTCTTCAAGACCTAATCCTGAATACAGCCCAAATACATGTCAATGAAGGAAGAACAGCTTCTGAACATGTTCAGACTAGCCTTAACAAATAAAGGAGTAGAGTAAGTTGCTTCATCTCCAAGCCTTCAAGACAGGATAATTTTTCAAATCTCATAATGAACAGGTTGCTTGTCATTGTCAAGTTGCCTGGAGGTAATAGGAAACCTGAAAGCTGGGGAAGGCTGGACTAGGAAGAGCAAGTAGAACTGCCTCCCACACTTCTTGCAAAAAGAAAAAGAACTACAGCATATTACAGTGAGCTACCTAGGAATTCTTATACTATCTTTTGTTCCAGACTGTAAAAAGATACTGAAGTATTTAATCCTATCAAGTCCTGATAAAGTCGAGACCATTTCAAGGAATACAACCTTCAAGATGAACTGCATCCAGTCTAAGCAAGGACACTTTAGCCTGGCCCCAAGAAAAAGTTAAATGTTGATGACCACTTCCTGTTTCTGCCACTGAATTGATTTATGTCCTTCCTTTATTTTCTTGGATCCATGTATGTTTGTCTCCTTTTTCACACAGAAACCACTTGCTTTGCAGCAAGACACAATCACATTTAATGGAAACCTAAATATTAGTCCGAAGAATAGGACAGCATTGCTATAAAATGAATATATAAATAACCATCCTGAACCTGGATTGTTTGTATCTGACACTGGTCTTTCTACTTTCAAATAGTGGAAATCACTGTCCCTTTAAATTTCAACTATTTTCTCTGCATATGTAAAATGAAAGAAAGAAAAGCTTCTATTTCCTGTAATCATATGCTATCTATTTACTTACCCTGTTCTACATTAAAATTAATACAGTTTTCTTAACAATAAAAAAACCAACGCAAAGCATACAAGTATTTGCAGTCCAAAATTCTAAATAATCCTTCAGTTGGAACTCCTGGCAGAAAAATGTTTCTTGGGAAACAGGTAATTTCTCACAAGCAGAATTGGGTTTAGAGACAAAGGGTAACCATGTCCTTTGCTAGTTTTCGGGATGCTCTGAGAGTTGGGTTTGGGGCAAAAGTCTAGGGTCATGTTGACAAAAGGGATTAGGAAACCCTCCCCATGACCTGCATAACAGGCTGGTTTTTATTAAATTTCCATCCCGTGAAAATTATGATTGTCTTAATGTTAAAAGAGGGGCTAGTAAAACCTGGTAAACCAGACCTGATTAAGCGCGGTGCCTTTCAAGCTTTTAATACACCAGTGATTAGCACTGATAATGTTTCCTAGTTTGGGTAATGAAACGTCTGCCAAAAAACAGGCAAACTCGCGAGAGCACCAAGGACCCCCTCATTTCAACTGTGAGCTACAAATATTCTCCTTTATTGGTTTAATACCTCCGTTGCGCTCTATTTCTCCAATTTCTCCCTACTCAAGTGGGTGCGGTGGTTTGGCTAGAAGCGCTCATCCGCCCTTGATTTACCTTCGGATTGAAGCCTAGCTTTTTCTCTCCAGGGTCAGACGAGGCGACTTCTGCTTCCAGGGTCTCTTGGGGTGGTTGCAGCCACCGGCTTTGCCCCTGGGCTGCCAAGAAGAGCTTGCGTGCCTCCCGACAGTGCCTACTCCCACGGTCTGCCGCGTCTGAGGTGGGGGACGCCGGAGCCTTGTCCTGCTCCTGCGCCAGCCGAGNNNGGTGGGGGCCGCCGGAGCCTTGTCCTGCTCCTGCGCAAGCCGAGGAACCACTCGCGTGGCGGGAAAGCTTCGCGTCCCCAGCGCTTGCACATCGCGGAGCCGGAGGCATTGCTCCAGCAGCTTCGAGTCTTCCTCGTGAGAGAAGAACGGCATCCCCGAAGGAAGCTTTCCCCGGAATGCCAGAAGGGCGAGGCTAAGCGGGAGGGTGTCTTGCAGCCAATCTTCTGAAGTGTGGCGTCAACCCCTGCTCGGGATTTTCATGCCGCTTTCCTGCACCCGGTTTGGGACCGGAGTGAGGCGTGAGTGCAGAAGCTGCCCGAGGGGAAAGCAAATCGAAGCGCGGCTGTCGCAGCTGTCGTGTCCTCCCTTTCTACGGTTTCTTGCCTGTCTCTACTTCTGTGGCCGCCGCGAAGGTCTTCCGTGGGGCGGAGAAGTGTCCGGGAGGCGGGAGCTCCCAGCTTGTTCTTCGTGACGGCTTCGCCACAACCATCCCCAGCCTGGACTTTTTCGCCATTAGAATTAGACGGGGAAGGGAAGCAAGAAGAGGAAGGTCGGAGACCAACGCGCATGTAAAGGGGAGTCAAAAGGATTCGGGGCAGACGGTGATGGAGTAGAAAGGCTCATCGGGCTTGCGAACTTGTTCCCCTTCAGACATGCGTTGGATTTCCTTTTTTTCCGAACGCCACAATTCCTACTAACTCAAAGGGTTTTCCGTTTCTAGAAGACGGCTGTGCTGTGCTTGCCAGCACTGCATTTGCAGTCTTCGAAGCCGTTTTCAGAGTTGGGGGTGGGAGCGCTGAATGCCAAATTGGTACCTTTGCTACTGAAAAGACCCTTTAAAGTCCAAATGGAGGAAAAGTCTAAACATTTCAACCCCACCCAATCCAGTGATGTCATAACGATGACAGTGTATAAATGACAGGCTCCTCTTATGCATCTCTTCTCTAGAATCTAGATACATGCAGATGATTTGTTACACACCATCAAAATTTAGATAAGCTAAGCTGTACAGCATTGTGCATCTTGTGAAATTTGAATGTAGTATAAAGCAATTGACACAATGTGTGATGGCTCCTATGAATACAATTTCAGCCTGGTACTACGAACCTATGGATATGTGCCATATTAGAAAATATTGGGGAAATCTTCAAAAAGTAGGATAAGAATGTAGGTTATAATATACAGATGAATCAATATGTGGTTAAATGGATTAAACTTCATTATTCTATTATTTTAAAAAGATTTTTTTAATAAAATGAGGTATCCTTGGTGTGTAAATATTAAAACCAGAAACTTTCCTTTTTAGATTGATAAACAGAAAAAAGCCACAGAACATTATTTCATGATTACTGTGGTGAGAAGGAAAAATTGGTCAGTATCCATCATAGTGGAATGGCAGGTAAAATTGTAAAGAGAGCTCTGACATCATTCCTGGGATTGGTTTTACCCATTCTCTCAGCTTAGAAGTCACAGCCTTGAGTATTTCTACCATTACTTGGATCACTTTGGCTTTTACTTTCCACATTCTCTCCAATTTCTCTTTCAGGCCCTGATACTTTTCTAGTTGCTCATACTTCCCGAAGTTACTTGTCACTGCTATATCTATCATAACTGCTGTCTTCTGGTCTTTGTCTATTATCATAATATCTGGCCAGTATCTGCCTGTCTGTCTGGATCTGGAAGTCCCACAGCATCATAGTCCTCTTATTTTCCAAACCATTCTGTAGATCTCTCATCTAGGCTTAGGAGGATCTAGCCCACATTCTGTAAAAATATTGTACACAATGCCAGCTACTTAGTTGTGCTTTTCAGAGTATGCTGGTCTTGCTTGCATCTTACACTCTGCCACCCTATATTGGACTGTCTTTGAGGCCTCTCTGTATAGTCTGCACCTTCTGTCCTGTCTAGTATGGTAGACCCACTTCTGTGGATCTGGTGCTTAATGCCTGTTCTTGGGCTGTTACAATCAGTGCCTTGGTGCTGTCTTTTAGTCCAGCCATTTCCAGGCACTGGTAGGATTTCCCAATGCCTGCCACTTCAACTAACTATTAATGGTACATCCCAAGTAGGGATTTATCTTGCCATGGTATTTCCATTGCTTCACCTTTCTACCACATCTTCTGCTGCTTCAAGCATTCTCTCAGCAGATTGTCTTTAAGAGTTGTCTGACTAATGTACTCGTAGATGCTCTGGGTTCTATCCATGACCAGGTACAGGTACCTTGGTATCCTACAGTTACATGGAACCATGATGAGAAGGCAAAAAAGACAGCAACATCCAAGTAGATCAAATCAGACTAAAAGATCAGATCCTGAAGAGCCAGCTCAATGGAAAGAAGAAGATCCATGCCATCAACATGCATGCACTGCCAGTCATCAGATACCGTGCCAATATAGTGAACTGGAGAAAGAAGGACATAGAAACTCTGATTTTGACATTCACCAGATCCCAACAATCCTCCTTCCATTTGGTATACAGTTTCTTGGACTTCAAGTGGAAATCTTTGCATATAGTGAGGAGCTTCTGAGTGTTCACGTTGAGAGCTTACATGTCCATGTGACCCACTGGTAATTCCATCCCAATAATCTTAACTTTTCATCTACTGATTACCATCTGACTATACTTCCCTAGTTGAATGACATCTGTAGGAATGAAGACTCAAGACCACAGGAAAATGTGTAGATCTTTCTTCTTTATTGCTCTCTCTTTATTTCTCTTTTCCTATTGCCAGGGTTCGTTCTATATATACTTGTAAATCCATAATAGTAGAATACATAGTAGTTATTGGTTAACTTATACACGTACTATACACCTGTTTAGACAATCTTTGTTAATACTTAGTTTCTACATTTATCTCTAGTTAATTTAAGATTAACATAAGCTTCAGTTCCTGTCTACATTTATCCCTAGTTAAGTTAAGATTAACATAAGCTTCAGTTCCTGTCTTTGTTCTTGTTCCGTCCTATCTAAGCTTTTAAGGTTTTGTTGTCTTCAAGTTAATCATACACACGTTGTACTTTGCATGGAACATTCCTCATCTGAGGTTTGNTACTATACATCTGTTTAGACAATCTTTGTTAATACTTAGTTTCTACATTTATCTCTAGTTAATTTAAGATTAACATAAGCTTCAGTTCCTGTCTACATTTATCCCTAGTTAAGTTAAGATTAACATAAGCTTCAGTTCCTGTCTTTGTTCTTGTTCCGTCCTATCTAAGCTTTGAAGGTTTTGTTTTCTTCAAGTTAATCATACACACGCTGTACTTTGCACGGAACATTCCTCATCTGAGGTTTGCCATCCGAGACAGGAATATCCCAGCATGCACAATGCCTACAGACATCCTGATGTTCTCACTGTAGATCCATGTCAAGTGGGTCAGCAAGTCGATGTCTTGTTCATTCTTTGCATACAACTTGCTGTCATCCATGTAGAGAAGGTGATTGATGTTAGTCCGCTCTTGAACTTGTATCAATTTCCAGTGTTTGTGACTATCTGGGTGAGGGGGTTTAAGCATATGTAGAAAACAATGGGAACAGTGCATCACCTTGGTTTATTCCACACATATTATATGCCACATAGAATCATAAATTTGGAAGGGACCTCAGAAGTCTTCTACTCCAAGGTCCTGCTCAAGACAGGAGCCTTATGCCATCTCAATTAAATAGTATGTTTGATCAATCAAATCCAGGCTATTTTTGAAAATCGTCCATGATGGAGCACCCACAATGTGATGGCCACTTGTGTGAATTATCTTGATTCAGCTTCTAGTTTGTCTTCCACAGTACATTGAGTTCCTGAGACAAGTTTTTACTGTATTGTTAACTTGGTATAGTGCCAGGCATTCATAGATCATGTGTGTGTGGCATTGAATCACAGGCTTCTCCTGTAGTCGATCCAAGTTGTGCTCAGATTGGTTTGTCTAGATTTTGAATCTTGGGTGACTTCTCTATTTATGAGCAACTGGTATTTTGAGCTGCTTTAATGTTGGTCCCAATGCCTTTTTGAACTGTGCTCGTATACTGGCCCAGATGGTCCTGTAGCTATCTGCTACTGTGATGGTGACTGATTCTGGGAGATTGCTGTGGTCTGTTCTTAGATCTTGCAGCCATTTTGCACTGCTGTTATAGATTTTCTTTTTCTGCCATATGTCCTTCCAGTACTGTTCAATTTCTGCTGTACTGTGGCTGTACTGTTACTATGTTATTGTACTACAATTTTGAGTATACCTTGGATGTTTCTTTGGGGAACAAGGCTTTTATTTTCTTGTCCCCTGCTTCTCTAATGTATTTCCTTAGCCTGGTACCCAGTGCCATGAGCCTTTGTTTAGCAGTCTCGAAGGCTTCACATGGAGTTAGACCCTTGGATTTTTTCAGAGTGAAGTCTTATCCCCAATCTCTTCACTCCTTTCTATAATTCCATTGATTGACTAACCTCTCTATGACTTAGATCTCGTATCTCCAGGATTACAGCAGCTGCAGCATACATAATTGATCTGAGTTATCTTGGTAGTACAGATTATTGAGGGGGTTCTATTGGCATCTTTTAACATATTATCTGATATTACTTCTCTACCAAGCCTTAGTAACTGGTCTTGAGGGTTGATTATAGCTAGATTACCATGATTTTATGCCTCATATCAGCAAATGTGCTCTGTAATGGAAAGGGTTATAATGGCCCAACCTCAGGTGTTGCTGCACATCTAATTGTTCTGTCAGGTTTTCTTGAGTATGGGATGTAATCTGTAGTTGGTTCATCTCCAGTTGTGATAGCAGCTTTCTGTTCACTGTGTTGAAGCATTGGATAACTAGTTGTTTCTCAGTTAATGTGGTTGCATAAATTCTGTCTCACCATAATTCTTCCATGTGCTCCATATATCCCCTCTCATGTCTCATTGTATGTCACCTGTATGTAATGGGATAGAATGTACAGTAATATCATTTTATCAGTTCTAGGTTGTCTTGTCTCATTCATGAAAGGTTTGTTCAAATAGCCCACATATAATCAGATTCTCCTGATTCCTCAACGTTTGACACAGATCGATTTGGGTGATGTATCAGCCAGCATGACTGTCCTAGTTTGTGTCATTCTCATATTTTGAGGCAGGTGAGTGAAGCTGAAGATAGATATCTATAGATATAGATAGATAAAATTAGACAGACAGACAGACAGACACATGAACTGTGTGTGGGGGGATGTGTGTAATGCATCTTTCTCTATAGATAATTGCATACCTGCAATCTGCAGAGAAAAAGATAAAAAAACTATGGACATAATACTTTAAAAAGAGCAATTTTCACAGTCTCCTAATGCAAATGACTTTCAGTCTAAAAATTGATAACAGGAAATTTGAGAGGAAAAAGGGAGGAGATATAGAAGGAAAGGCAGATGGAGCAAAATATGTAGGCCCCTCAATAATAACTATGTGGCCTTCTAACATGGAATTGTAGTTATACAATAGTTGTGAAATCCTTCCAGGGATGATTATTTCCCAGGAGGCATTTCTAAAAATTATGATGGCTTCATACTGTTGGAGAAGTTTGGAATAAAAAGACAGCAGGAAAAAATTAAAAGGTTGCCTTCAGAGAAGCAGGGAGTTGGATGTGGCTTAAACAGCCCTTAGCAGCTTTTTGATTCTATGTTTTAGAATATGAGAACAGAAAGATAAATAGCATACATCCATGGATGGTTTAGAAGGCAAGGATGAGAAATTATGGAGGAGGAAATAAAATTCTGGTATAGCATTTAATTAAAAGCCATTCTGAGCTTCTGAATAATAGATCATCTCTTCTTAAACAAATTACTACGATGTAAGTACCTATGTTTACTAAATTATGACCTTACCTGTGGGGCCCTTGTTGCATGCAGTCAGCATTCTTAAATGTAGAACTGGCACTGTTTAGCCAGTTACAAAAATATGAAAACGTATTAAGTATTTTTTAAAAAATATGTGAACCTTTTAAATATTTGGTACAGCAAGGAGTCTAGTGGTTTCTACAAAACAGTTTGTACATACCATGTTGTAGCTCCCAGTTATAAGCAAAGGAAGTATAATTTTCAGATTTGTAGAGGAGGAATGGATGAAGATATATATTATCATTAAGGAGAAAATAAAGACATATGTTTAATGACAGTTAGCAAAAGACTGGCTGATAGGTAAGCACATAAGATGTTTTGCCAGAGACAAACTACTCAAATAGAGAGTGCACTAAAGGTAATATATTGGCAGAAAATAATTTGTGGTGAAGAGGTGTTTTACTTAAATATTTAATTTAGTGTAACAAATCAATACTTGCAGAGGTATAATACTGCCAAAAATATTTTGGGTCCTTAGCGTCTCACTTCCCATTTCAGTTTGTCCCAAAATAAATGTTAATAGACAACAATGGTGCCTGAAATCTGCAATCTAGACAATCTACAGCCATTTGGGCCATTCTTTGTCAATATTTATTACCCAAAGAGATAAATAAAATGAGCAATGCAAAAAAAAACCACCCAGAGCAGAAATGATTCCAAATTCCTGCTGGATTCCATATTGCCTTTGCTTGTAGGAAGCTGGCAGGGAGCATTAGAAATCATGTTCATGAGATCACAGCTGTCCATGGCAGCCTTGCAGGAGCCACAAATTTGTGGATACAACTGGTCTGAAATTTCAATTCCACAGGAATTATGGGTCACAATTGTACACATTCTTTAAGTTAGTGCAATTGAGGTACTTTAATTCAAACATGTTGCTCCATGATGCAAAATTTTGGCTAATTGAAAACAGATAGGAAAGTGTTAGTAATATTTGGCATTTACTAGTATATAGATTTTGATTTTGGTAGACAATAAATAAGATTAATTCTAAGCCAAACTGTAATGCAATGCAATTTATTTACATATGCTTTTTAGTAAGATTTTAGAATATACCGTAGTAGAATATAAACTTTATTGGTTTAGTCATTTGACTGTATCAAAAGTATGAAACAAATACAAATATACAAATAGATGCAAACAATAGAATATGTTCATAATAAGAATCACTACATTTAATCCCAATCTGATCTAAATATTCTTTAAAATGACCTTTAATATAAAAATCATGATCTTCCTAGTGATATGCAGTTTCATTTCCTGCACGAAGTGAGACAGTATCTCCTGGCTGCTCTAGTATTTTTTTAATTTTTAAAGAAGAGTCTAAATAAGCAGCTTTTTCTAAAGAGTACAGTTTGCAGTCAAAAAGACTATGCCCAAAGTCTTCAACAGCTGATGTTCCACAAATGCAGTTTTCTCTTCAATTGAAACTTGGTCATATCTTACCATGGAGTTTAGTTGTTTGAAAAGAACTCCACAAATTCTGAGATATTGAAGCATATAAGTTGTTAAATATTTTCCTAAATGGGAGGATAATTTGTGTTGTAAGACTTGTAAGACTTAACATATTTAAGTGCTGCAATATTATCTTGGTAGCCACATCAATAATTCTTTGTTTCAAAGTTTTCTTGGCCATCAGATCTGATTGGAAAGGAAATTGCTAGCTCTTATAAGAATTTCCCAATTCATCTACTTTTAGCATGATCCACATACCTCCATTGATAGATCGGAAACAGGGTAATAACAGCATCTTATATTAAATAGTTTCATTAATAACCATCTTGAGACTCAGTGAGACCAACAGAAAAGTTTATCATTTAGATAATGAAATTTGAGAACATTGATTAGCCATGATTTGTTTAAACATGAATTTGGATAAGAATGATTAAAGATTTATATATTTCATTAAATCGTAAGTGTTGCTTTAACTTAGCTTGTGTTATACAAGTCATTATGGTTTATAAATCACTTTGGTTAGCAAATTGGGTGGAAGGCAGTTTTGATTTATTGAGTAAACCATGATTGCATTGTAATACATGTGAAGTGGATCAGTTATACATAATGATTCATAAACCACAATGACTGAGTTTGCAGTTAGCCAAAATGAAGAAATCACATTATGAACCAGCAACTTATGGGAAAATTGTCAGCTCTGCAAGTTCATTAAATTTTACATAATTATGAAACCATAATGGCAGATGTTTCATCGGTTGCTTTATATATTGCCTTGAGCAAGAAGAAAAGTGGGTTAGGTGAAGAGAAAAAACTTAAAAAAATAATTGCTTACTGGATTCACACATTATGTTAAAAACAAACAAACCACATTAAAACTTAGCATGATTTCTGATTTCTTAATTAATCACTTCTATGATTGTGTAAAAAAGAAAGACTATAATATTCTATATTTCTTAAGCAAAATTATTAAATATTACACAAGGATAGGAATATTAAATTAAGTATATTAATAAATGCTTTTAGAAATTTGTGTAACTAAACTAACACTTGGTTTTCTATTCAGCTTAGCTAGCTAAAATGATTTCCCCCAGAAAGTCTTCTTAGGGAACAACCTTTCTGAAAAACAGAAAGAGGATAATATGGCAAGCTTTGTGTAAAAGCTAATGACCTAATTCCATCTTATTGTAATCCGATTTGACGTATGAAAGTTCTCTTTATTGTTAGAATCCTTTGGGCTCCTGAACTGCATTTTTGTCAGTCTCTTTTTATAGGATTTACTCAGAGGCTTTTAGCAGGCACACCATATTTGGGATGCCAAAAAAAAAAAAGAAAAAAAGGAAGAAGTGTTTGGAATCAAGTCTGAATTTACTCTCTGGTATCTTCAGGGCTGTTAGATTATAATATATTAAATCAAAGTAGATAACAAGTAGATCTAACAGATTGGGGCTACAAAAACCTGGCAAAAAGTTAATGGCTAAGAAGATATCTTTATTTCTTTTCTATATCATCCAGATTTCTGCAGCGCAGATATGGTATGCTTGCTATCTCCTAAAGAGTTGATTCATCTCTATTAAATAACATCAGTGCTTTAAGCTGAGTGTTTTAATCTATAAAGCACTGTATGCCTACAGTGTGTTCCTTTATTATGCTTTTTGAGAATTGATAAAGATTTAAGCAATACAGCAAAGTCAAAGACTTTAATGGAATATGTGGATGACCTTGGGAATGAGCGAAAGAGATACTACCTAATAAATGATCAGATAAGAAAGAGAGCATCCTTAACAGTCACAGAAAGAAATTTAGGAAGGACCTAAGTGCAGCTGGGAAATTTGTACCTTCAGACTTGCAAGATTTTGTTAATATAGCTTTGCAAAATAAAGTAGATTTAGCTCATCAAATTATATTTCCTGTCTGCTTTACCTTGGAGTGCTAACAAAAATTGCAGTATAAATGTTGGATTGTTTATATCTTGTAGAGTAAGGGCAGGCAATCTAATATTCCTTAAGATGTTTTCAATTATAATTCTCATATGATCTTTGCTATAGTAACTGGCATTGAGTCTTGAACATCTGGATGATATGCAAAGAAGAGGAATATTTGTGTCTTAATGGTGTTTTTCTGTAAATTTTAAAAATAAGCATCAGAGATTTAGTTATTTTTATTTATCTATAACCTATTTCATTTCATTTCATATACCATCCAAATCTAAGAATTTCTGCACAATATAAAAGTAAAAAACTCACATAATCACCATACAATATAATTACATTAAATGGCCGACCATAGCATACCTCAAGAGTCCATTAGGACAAAGTAAGTTTTACTGCTTTTGGAACATCAAGACTGGGGCCAGAATATTTCATAATGTGGGAGACACATTATGTTGCAGATAATAAACCAAATCTCATTTTGGGGTGCATTTTGGCATTTAAATTCTCAGCTTATTTGTGAGTACATACGATAATCAAGTGTTATTATTGCTAGGACTTCCTGTTTTAGATGGAGCTATAACTGCAGCAGTCAGCTTAACTAAGCTGAAAAACCTAGCTCTGATTAGGGTCTATCTGTTTTTCCAGAGGAGTTGTGAATTCAGGAGATCTCTCAAATCACGAACCTGGGGAAGTAGAACCTTGTCTAGAACAACTATTAGGACTGAATTTTCACAAGACCAGCTTCTTCATTTTGCTAAAAGTTAATCTGAACTTGATTCTTCCCATCTACCTCATACTGCTTCCATGCCAGTGGAAGATATCTACAGTATCTTTGGACTGGCCCAACCAAGAATGATGATGTGCACTTACCTGGGAGAGCCAGAACCAGGCACGTGGGGACTCCGGGGAGGGGTGGGGCAGGACGGGACAAGGCAGGGCAGCTGGTCTTCAGAACTACCGGTTCAGCAAACTGGATGTAAAACTAACATCTGGTTCACCCGAACTGGCCCAAACTGGCTGAATCCCACCCCTGTGTGTAACTGAGAATCACTGGTTTACTGATAATACCTCTTTCCAAACCAACAGGTGATCTCTTCTAGTATTTCATATAGTTGTTTATTAGGGAAGAAGATTAAACCATGTGGCATTCCACAGTGGTATAATCATGGTCTTGTTTGCTCTTCCTCCTTGACAATTGATTTGAATCATCTATTCTGGTAGGAGCAGAACCTCCTTAAAAGAACTTGTGCCCTTAACTCCTAGATTTTGCAAATGGTTCAAAAGAATATCGTGGTTGATGGTACCATCAGCACCATCTATACTACTAGGGCAATAAGAAGTTTAATAGGAACAAGGATAAATGCTGTTTTTATCTGATGTCCTGGCCCAATTCTTAACTGAAAGTGATTCAGTAAACACACTTTTAGGATGCTCTGTAGTTAATTCATCACCATCATCTCAATCTCAAGCTACTTTACAAAGTTTAGTGATATAAATGAGTAGGTGTGACACAGATTTTATAATTCAGATATAGATATAATAAATAAATTATTACTTTGTACCATGTTTATCATTTGGGAAACAATATTGTATGGAGCATGCCATTGTTTTGTCAGATTCAAAGTTACTTAAATTATTTGTATTGTATTCAATATAAAAGAAATAGAGACCTCTACTGGTTGACATTAGTTATCACATTTATGAAAGTTGCAGACAGATGCATGACTACTCTTAATTATGTGTTAATTAGTCCCTTTGAATGTTGGACATATTTTCAAGTAAATATGGACACCAACTAATTTTCTTATGGTGTCTGCCAGATGGGACAGACCGTAGTTCCTACCATCTGAAGTTTATTGCAGAAATCTGACATTGTAATGCAAAGGTGTTGAAGAATACCAAGTTACAGAAAAAACAGTACAGGTAATCCTTGTGTTACAACATTTCACTTAGCGACCGTTCAAAATTATGACATAACCCCCCAAGTATTTATGACACAATACCAAAGTTATGAAAGTTGCAGCACCACACTAGTCATTCACCTTTACAAATGACTGCAAGGCACTGCAACATTCGCCCTACTTATTTCCTCCCCATCTGGGTCTCCAGAGGCACTGGGCCTGTGGATACTCAACTTGCAAAGATCTAGCGAGCCTTTAGTATGTTTGGCCTGCTTCGGTGTTTCAGGCTTTCAGTGCGTTCACAGAGAATGGAGGCCTAAAGCACTGCATGATCTCACAGTACTTTAGGCCTCTGTTCTCTTCAAATGGAGGCCTGGATGAGATCTGTGGCAACAGGCTTGGCAAATGAAGGGAAGGCCTGAAGCATCGAAGCCTTCCTTCCATTGCAAAGCCTTTTGCCGTCTTTGCAAAAAAACTTTACTGCTGAGAATGGAGGCCAAGAGGAGCCATATGCCTCTGGCCCTCTGCTCTCGGTGGCAAAGGCCTTGTAATCACATTCACACACATTCCCTAGGGGCCACAATTACCATAGGGGAACATCCATTTCTTTAAGCTTTTCTAGAATTCCAGCAGCATGGAAGTCACATGCTTATCAAGGAAAATCTTATTCCAGGAACATAACTGAAGGGGGAGGGACTTTAATTTGAAATAATTGAAGATCTCCAAATTTATTTTTAAAAAATAAAAAGAACTACTAGATGTGGTCTGCAAAAATCTGGGTGACCATTCAATTGCAGGATTTTCTGTAACTCTTTGCTCTCCTCTAGAGATTCTTTGGATTTCTGCACCCCATATCTGATAGCATACTTCATATTAATTGAAATGTGACAATGTTCCCCAATTTTTTAACTCTGCAATCTACAATATAGATTATAAATGTATAATCTGAGGTTGACCATTGTTTATCTCTCCATTTTATCCAGTTTATATATTGCATTGCTTGCGTATGATATTCTACCATATGTAGCCATTTATTACTTGCTTTTAATCTTTGACATTTGTAGTACCTATTGATATTTCATTTTCTTTTCCCCTCCTTTTTCTCCAATCATCAATTTTTCAAGCTCATTTGGCTTGATATACCTACACTTTGGCAATATCATTATTGTCTAGTTTGTAACAATATCCATGCTTTGCTTTTTTAAATATACAGGTTTAATTATTTATCAAGTTATTTTATCTCTATTTGACATTGGATCCAAGATTGCACAACAAAATTGAATTAAACATGCATAATTCCCAACAGTTAAAATCCCATTCATATGATTGAAAATTAATTAATTCATATTCTAGAATTGCAGGTATCCCAAATCAATGATCATTTTCAGGCTGTTTT
Organism: Ophiophagus hannah; assembly: GCA_000516915.1. Classification (NCBI taxonomy): domain Eukaryota; kingdom Metazoa; phylum Chordata; class Lepidosauria; order Squamata; family Elapidae; genus Ophiophagus; species Ophiophagus hannah. The sequence continues at coordinate 279,837 of AZIM01002564.1, forward strand.
CATCAAAATGCACTAAAACAAACATCTTTTTAAAAAGATTTCTTATTTACTTTCCAATGTACAGAAAGATACTGAAATGTGAAACTAAACAGATTGAATCAATTGATGACATTGGAACAATGTCAAAGAATCTGTCTTGAAAATGACTGGCCAGTAAATCTGTTGGACAATTTAATTGGAATAATTGATAAAATCCATGTACTATAGGAGGAAATAAATAAAATTACCCTATACAAATCAGGTTAAGATTTAGATTAGAAATTTCTAGGGCAACTCTGTTTTATGCAAATTACATTACTGGTACAATCCCTTGATCACTTTATCAACAGTATATTTATTTCACTTATATGTCAAAAACTTTTAAACTTAATTGCTGCAGCATGGATTTTTCTACCCTATAGAGTAGAAGCACTTTTACTCTTGCTTATGACATTTTTGACTGCCCTTCCATCCAAAGATGTGTGTATGTATGTATGTTTGTGTATGTGTATGTATGTATGTGTAAAACTCTAGTTTTAACTAACTTTCCACTAAATAATTCATTATTATACTCATTGTACTAATGACAACTCAAAAGTGTTGGCACTAGGTTCAAATAACATGCTAAATCATATTTTGTTAATATGATTTACTGAATAGTAAGGTCTGGGATTAAAAAATATTAAATCAAAAATCATGATTGACAAAGTACAACTATTTATTTATATAATATGTTAAAATCAAACATTCTATGATATAATGTGATCTGTCAATCTAGTCATTAGATCAAATAGGGCAATTCTAAAGATACAATCATTTATAGCTTTATTGTGCTTAAATTTGCAAACTTGCAAACTGAGTCTCATGGCACAACACAACAGGATTCAGAACAGTAAGCAAGAGATTTAAAATCTAATTCTACATTCATCTTCTTTATCAAGCTTGGTCCAAAGTTAGGATTAACTTGATCTAAACAGTGCACTTTTGGTCTGACTCTTAGATTTGGGCTGTGAAATTCAACCCAAGATGCAAGATTGCTTTAATGAACATATGGAAGAACCATTCTAGGCAAAAGGGACTAAAATATTTTTTAAATTCAGAACAGCATGATTATATTCAGAAGTGGCTCAGGCAGCTGTCTCCTAACTCCAGATTATAAGATGGAGAAACAGCATAATCAGAGCTGCAAAATTATGTTGTTATAAACAATCTTAAAACTTCGAACCTTCCTCCCACAACCTTCTTGTGGAGTTAATTTTCTGGTCTGATCTACTTAGTAGGGCTGACAGCATCAGGCATTAAATTGCTTTCTTCTTCTTCTTGCGTCTCTGCTGCTATCCTGACTTTTTTCATCCCAAATATGGTTATTCTAGTTTGGTAGACAAGACAGATGGGAAAGAAAGACAGGTTTTGCATGTGGCAGTTTAGTGCTTCACCTCTGGCGTTTCCAAGTAAGGTTCTTCAATTGTACCACATAAGAAGTAGAATCAAAACAGGTCTTTCCTCAGGGTAAAAGTCCTGTCCAGAAGGATACACGAGACGATTTTCTGCATTAAGGATCCTCCCCCCAGGACACTTGATGGAACAGCTGGGATGGAAAGGAAAACTAGCAGAAAAGATTTTTGGGATAGCCCATGCATGCCTTTCTTTCTCGTATTTTAAGAATAACAAATTATTATTTGGTATGACCCAAATAACAATACATATAAACTTAATATGTTGTGTGAACCCAAACTTTGTAAGTTAATAGGTTGAACAAATGTCTAGACAACTACAATTTATTCCATACCTTTCTTACTGGATTCTGTCCCTAACAATGTTGCAATTATTTTAGGGCTAATACTGCAGGCTTTATACATTTCTAGCTCAAGTTGTCAGGAAATCATGCCACTGACTACTGACCTGATTATGCCCTAAAAATGCTAAAGGTAGTATATACATACAGCATACATGCATACATTTTTTGTATGCATTCAATTTAATATTGAGCCATCTTCCTACTCCCATCCTCCTGCACTGAGAATAGTAGTTAGGATTTTTCATTTTTACTTATAAAGCCTGCTAGAGAAGGAATGCAAAAATAAAAATATCCCACCAAGTTATTTAGATTTTCCAGGAAAACTATTCTTATATGCTTAGCTGTACTATTATGAAAGTAGAAGTTCTGAAAGTAAAAACTGACTATATATAGTAGCCTCAGTGGTGCAGTGGTTAGAGGGCAATACTGCAAGCTATTTCTGATGCAGCCAGCTGCCTGCAATTTGGCAGA
>AZIM01002564.1:313729-325913 GCA_000516915.1 Ophiophagus hannah
ACAAACGGAACAAGGGGGTTGGAACGCGATACCACTCGCAGACAGCGAGGGTGCGCCCCCAGACCATGGAATGGTCCTCCCCCTCTCCACCTACCGCCGTACCCGATCACCCTGAGTATTGCCATTTCCACTCCATTCCCCGAAGCCCCAAGAACCCCCTCCCGTCCCGCCACGACCCCCCACTGGCCCGGACTGAAATAAAAACTGACTCGGCGAGCCCTCAACATGAGCTCACCCACGCCAGCTACCCCCCCATACCCAATAAAACGACCAATTAAAAATTTTAAAAACCTCCCCTTCCTAACCAATTTAGACTTTAACCCATTAGGCATGGTATGCCACCTCTCGGGATCCCAGCATCCATCCTCGAAGAAGGCCTTTCATAGTCCAACGGGCCACCTCAGGGACAGGGGAACAACCCTGAGGGCCCGTAGCTCCGCCGAGGTGTAAGTGTGCCATAGATATGCTTAACCATAGATATGCTTTTCAATTTACTAGATGTAATATTATAATTATGGATCTATATTTAAAGCAAATAGACTTACAAATTTTAAATAATGTGTGCCAATTACTATATTCTGGATCCATAATGAAATATCCTATCCTATCCTATCCTATCCTATCCTATCCTATCCTATCATAACAAAACAAAACATAACATACATCACATCACATCACATCACACCACATAAGGAGTTGAATGATAGAATCCCAGAAATTCTAATAAGCTTATTCTATACCCTTTAAAGACTTTGTTGCATCATTGTGAAGCAACAATTAATCACAACTTCCATTCACATATACATTAGGGCTTTAAACTTTGGTTTATTTCTGCCCAATTATGTTCCACTTATTTCAATCAGTTGCAAGAAGATACAGTATATCAATGACCTTAATATTGCAAGCTCAGCTTTGGAAAAAGAATGAGTGAGGGGACTAATCATTGGAAAAACAAGCTATACTGTTTATTTACTTGATTGGGTAGTAATCCTGGCAACATTATAGGAGCTTTTATTGGCATCTCCTGCATGACCTCCATGTCTTGCTGAAACACGGCAATCTGATTGAATTTCCATGGCAACCAAGGACCCTCCCAATATCCAATTTGAACAAGCTGATGACAGGAGGAAATTGTTGGCAGGACTTTCCGAATGGTTAGATTCCCTAACTTGTCGTACACTGAAAACAGTACTTATTTGATGCAACATTGGTTAAATGTTTAGAAAGATAACTATGTTCCTTCTAGCTTTGCTCCAGAATATATTTTGTGGATTCATTTTATATAGTTAACATAGAATATTATTGCTCCTCAATTTGATTTTATATAATAATATTTCAGTTTAACACAAAAATCTCATTGCTAGAACTGGTTGGGTAAAATTAATTACTAAGGATATATTTCATGAATGCTAATATCGTCTGGTTTTGTTGGACTTAGGGTGATATATGAATGTATTAATTAAGATATTGTAATGTATTAATTACATGTTATGGTTAGCATGTCATATAAACACTATCATGGTTCAAAAACATGATGAAACAAACATGTCTTAATGCAACATATTAACCCAGATTAGATTTGATAAATCCAGATTTCCATTGAATATAAAAGTAAATGGACTTGTTTCAAAAAAGGCAGGAGTCGTGAGAGACAGACATTACCCAGAATTGACATAAATCAGAGTAATCAGGTATTTGAATGGATTGCTTTACTTATTTAAGGTACCTATCAACCACAAAGTTGAAATTAAATAGAATAAATTGAACAATATAGTTATAAACTCTCTGTAGTTATTTTTTAATGCTTTGGCTGTCATTCTCAAGTTCCTCAACTACTACTTAGTACTGACTTCATTCATCTTTTTGTTTTAGGCCCCTTCTAGGTTTCTTGACTTGGGACTGGTGCTGGACTCATACTCCCAATACTAAGAACTCTTTGGACGTAGGATCTGGTTCAGCTGTATCATAGGAAATGATACAGAGATAATTTTGCAGCATTAATCCTGTACCTATGTCTGAGATTATTTCCCATTGGTAAGAACTCTTGTGTTCCACCAATTCCTTTGCTCTCATGGTGACAATTTTTTTTCTTCTTGCTCCAAGAAATCAGGAAACTATCTGCAGTCACCAGAAAAGAACAAATGACATAGCTCACAGATTGCTAGCCAGTTCTTATGCTCTCCATCAGATAGAAGGGATCCTCTGGTTGGATCAACTGAATATTGTGAAGGCAGAAGAGACCACTTTCACCTAGCAAGGTGTTCACCTACTGAGGATTTGAAGTGTGAAGCTGAAGGTTAAAGTGGAAGTTTACCTACTCTTTTGCAATACTTCCCTTAAACATTTATCTATTATATTCTACATCTAGCCTATTTATTGGTAGCCTATTTATTAGTGGGAGGATATTTAAAAGGATACAAAAAATCACCTATACTCAACCTAATGTCTTTCAGCTATGTAGAACCACAACTCCTATCATGTCCAGATAGCATGACCACCTCTGGGAAAAGATTGTGTAGATGTATAGCAATAGGCAGGCTAATCTGCCTGGTATGAAACTTTGAACGTCAAAAGGGTGCATCTCAAAAAAGAAATGTGGTACTTGCTTTTCTGTTCAATTCTCTGAGAAAAGAAAAAAAGAAAGACAGACAGACAGACAAAAAAGAAATGGATGACCTATTGCAGTTGCTTTGGAAAAGTCAGTGAACAAAGAATGGTGACCAAGTTATTAAAAATTAGAAGTCCCTTCAATGATATGGGATAGATCAAGGGATCATCTGCTAATGAATAAGTGCATGAGTCTGTTTATTTTCTCTTTGATTGCTCAGGGAAGCTGAATATCAATTTGAAAATGAAAAGGTTTTGTTAACATATATTCAGTTTGCATATAAATATTTTCAGTAGACATGGTCCAAATGTAAAAAGATGTGCAGTTTTCGAATTCAGTGACAAGTGTGGAACCCTCTCTAATGTGTCTTAAAGAAATAAAAAGTTTACTTCAGTTTAATGGGATTTCTCCTGGCTAAGTGCACATGTTTTCTGTCTAAGTCGTGTACTATAGGTTGCAGTGCCTAGGAGTATTCAATAAAACTCACATCAGGCTACACACACACAGGATTGATTTGTAATTTGGGTTTAAAATACCTAAATCTAGGTTACAATTTTACAAACTGTTTTCTTGGCATAAATCCCAGTCTTGGCACTCAACCAAAATTATTTCTGACTATATAGCCATAAAATTGTACTTCAATGGCCAAATTATGGAATTTTCCTCTGCATTTCTGCCATGTCTTTCAATAATTTAACAGAGCAAATTAAATATATGAAATGAAGGGAGAGAGCTATTATTTAAATGCAATAAAATTCTTTTTAAAAATCAACAGTGTATTGAAAATATATATATATGTGTTCTGTAATTTGAGCTCTGTGATATATTTTGTAGAATACAACTTTAAGCTTATATGTTGATCCTTATGCTATTTCTGAAATAGACAAATAAGAAAATACATTTAGGTACTGACCTCAATCTTTGAATGAGGACCCCTGCATGTAGCATTAGAAGGCAAAGCTCCATTACACTGGCACACATTCTGTTCAGTCTACTGAAATATTGATTTTTGGACTGCACACACAGAGTAAAATCAATATCCAGTATATATAGCAGACTAAGTTACACTATGAAAGCCAATTCACCCACACTGTATATAAGAGTATAATCAAAGAGTGGGGAGGAAAGAATGGGATCAAAAGGATGTATATGGAAAAGTTAAAAGCAAAATATAAGGGAAGGAAGGGAAAGGAAAGGAAAGGGGAAAGGGGGAAAGGAAAAGGAAAAAGGCTGTAGAAATCAAACAAAGCCCTTTGGATGGAAGAAATTCACTGACATCTACTGAAGATGAAGACACTGATGGAGAACAGGAAAAATAGAGAAAATGCTAAACATATCTAAAAATGAAAGCTGATGACATGGATATAACCATGCAAGAACGTAGCCAGACATCCAATACAAATAGTCCTCTTTACCAAGATTATTACAAGTACACATGTAGGAAGCTACAATTAATTTGAGTTATAATTTTATGACAAATGAAATATTTTGAAAAATCAATATTTTCAAATTGCACTGGTAGAGCAAAATAACAGATATATGTCCTCTAATGCGCATGGTTATACAAATTAACTATCACAGATGCATGACATTAGCCATAAATATTACAGACTTGCTGTCTTGTTTGTCGTTCATTCGTTACTTCTGGATTTATATAAGAAACTAAATTAAACTCCAGGACCAACTTCACTATTTAGCTTGTATTCATTCTTATTCTCCCTCAGAAAAACATAATTGTCCCTTATTCATAATCCATGTTTTTCTATACATTTAGATTCATACGAGCTGGCAATCATGTAATTAAATATAGTGACAATTACTTGTGACATGTAAAGAAGAAATAATAAAATATATTTCTTTCATCAACAGACACAATAACGAATAAAATGTAATTTCCACATATACCAAGGTCAGTTCATGGTGACATGTGGTATAAACATCCTGAGAAATTTGTTGTTCCTGAAAAAATAGACCTTAAGGCCAATAGTTAATTGTTTATGCATGTGTGCTTGAGGGAGCTCCTTTGCATTTTTTCAAGTGGGTCTTGCCCTTAAGAAGCCACCAAGATGGATCCATCCTGACTATTCTCATGATCTTAATCACAGTTATTTTAATTTGGGAAATTACAGTTATAAGAAAGAATCTGTTATTATTACACAGGAGTAGCCCTTTTCTTAGATTTATTTTTTCAGTGGATAAGGATAGTTGTGCCTTTGTTGCTGCAATACTCAAGGAAGGAAAAGAAAAAAGACTTGGATTCTGTGGCTCTTCCTTGAGTAACCAAGCAATCTTGTCCCCCTCTCCTCCTTCTGTCTGGCCATTTTCCCATGCTAACGGTTGAAAAATATACTGGTCCTTTGAATACTTTGAATATTGTTGTGTTTATATTTTTTCAGCTCAAGATAGCATACACAATATTCCTTTCCTCATTTTTTAATTCCCAACAAACATCTGAAGTTGGGTTGAGAGAAATTAACTCCAAATCACCCTATTTACACAGCAGAGGGTGCATGGCCTCTCTAGTCCTAGTCCAATGTTGTAGCTACTACACACTATATGCTTCTTTGACCTGTGGCTGAAGTGGCTGCAGTTAATGTGGACATCAAAATAGTGTACCCAAGCCTATGCTTGCTTTTGCACAGATTATGGCAGCTAAGTTTAACTATTTGATTAATTCCATTTGATTGATAAGTTTCAAGGGTTTTTTTTTCCCAATTCCCAAAACCAAATATTCTTTCTGTTCTCTACCCTCAGAAGAGAATTTTAAGCTATTGTTTTAGAAAGCTCAAGAGAATGTTTCCAGTCTTGGAAAAAAGCTACCACCTTTTTCATATAAAAACCAAGCCAAACCAAAGTGAATCCAAAGTGGTTGGAAAATTAATTAGATGGACCTTGGTTAAGTTATATCTATTCTGGCTCAACTTTCTGATGTCACACAAAGGATACATTATGTGATTATAACATAAGCAAGATAATATAGTCATCTCAGTCATCTCAATATAAATATTTCATAGGCACTTTCAAAAGGGCCTATACATAAATCCAGTTACTGCATTATAAAAATTAATTAAATATATTTTAATTATTAAAGATTGCACAAAACCTAAATTGATAATATTTCATTTACAACATGGAGTTACAATGATTACTCATTCCTGTACTGAACAATTTTTCTCTCCATCACATTAAAAATTACAATTGTGTAACAATACATAGAGCCATAGACATACTTTTGGGCATTATATGTGGTTCTGAAGTTTCAGGATGAGCATCTTATCATATAGGAATAAAAAAACCATTTGAAAAAGTTGAAAACACAAACGTATCATTGAGTAAGTTGTATTAATACTAATATGTCAATAGAATTAAAAAGAGTACTGCAGTTGTAATTATATGCATATGGGAGCAAGCTTTCTGTGAAACCTTGGCATAAAAATGTACAATTTCAGGATGCTTTTTAAAAAGAACCTGTTCAACCAGAAAAGAAATCTTTTGAGCCCTGCCTTAAAAATAGATCTGCTATAATGTTTAAATGTGCATGGCATGAAACATGTTAAATGCCAAGAACATATAAAGAAACCATTATTTGCAGAAATTGCAGTCCTATAAACAAGGAAGAGAGAATGACAAACTCAAAACACCCTACTGAGAAGACATTAATAATTCAAGAAGCAAGAATATTGCTATAGAACATTGAGTGCTAATTGGTTACACTCTTCACAGCTTTGCTTTGCTTAACTATAGTTTGTTAAATAAACAAGTGGCTAAATTCAGATTATAGTTAAACTATGATTTACAAACCATTAGCTTAATCAAATAATATACAATACCAAAACAAAACAAGCAACACTGTGAAGTAGCACCATTTATTTAACTCTGCAATTGTTACAGCAAACATTTTTTGTCGAACTAATAGAGTAAATTTTAATTAATTCTTAATTGATAATATCCTCAATCAGAAATAGTTTGGTGGCATAAGGCTGTAGGTAACTCTACAAATTAATAATTACCATGCTTTTGCCCATTACAATACATCTTGATATTTTAAATTGGGAATTATTGCAAGCATTTCATTCAATATATGTATATTCTATCTTCCCTATAGAAACTTAGAATTATATTCTCCCTGCTCTGCTATCTCCTTCTTTTTCTATACAATATGAGAAAGATTACAGTGAAGAAGAATCACTGCCTAGGTTAGTGAGTGACTGCTGATTTACTTTCAGGGCTTCCATACCTCACCACTCAAGCCATTATGGTTCTTGCTTACCACTATTTTAATTACATTTCTGCTTTGCATGAAAAAATATATAATACAGTAAGTCTATAACTATTTTAATGACTCTTTAACTGTTACATTAAGAGACAGGGATTCTTTAAGGACAACCTTCTTACTTTTGGTTTTAAAAATTAAGCACCAGTAATTGATTGGTAAGTTAATATGAGGTTCACTTGAGGATTTTAAACTCTTTCAAAATCCCGCCTATTCCATACAGTATGTTGTTGTATGTCAGCCATGCACTCTACTACCTATAGAAAAGTCTTTGCTATCAGCTAAATACAGCTTTTTCCAGTATAAATTTATATCATCCTCCCCCATTCTATTGCCCTCTAAATATAGTTCATTTCTTTTCAATTGTATTTTATAAATCATTAAGTACAATTAAAGTATTTTCATTCCTTCCTCTTATTTCCACTTCTTTTACTTTTATTCCCTTTCTCTCTTTATTACATTTAATTATTAGTAAGCATTCCATTACATAACAATACCAATTTTGTCTTTCACTTTAATTACCTATGTTTCATATTTTCTAGCTAATTACTATTTCTAATATAACACTATCTCTTGTACCCTTGCAGAATCCTCTCTTTTAATTTATATTTTAATCATTATCTCTATGTCTTTTATGTAGGCTAATACCTTTAATTCTTGTATGTTTCCCGTTTCTTTATTTCCTGTTTCTGTCCCTTATAACTTGTTTTCCTTTTTATCTTTCCCCTCTTTTTCTCACCACCCTTTTTGTCCCCCCCCGATTCTCCCTTCTGTAATCCTCTTCTGCTTCCTCCTAATGCTGTGTTTACTTTTCAAACTATACTTTTTCTTAGTTGTTTCTTCAAATCTTGAATTTTTAACTCCTTTTTCCCCCTTTTTCCATTTTACCCCACATTGCATTGTTTGATCATTAAAGATGGCTTCTTCTTTGTCCAACCCTTCTTGTTTGTCAAGCATTTCTTGTTGTTTTTCATAGTTCAAAATCTCCATTTCTAAGAATTGAAGTGTGAAGCCAAAGGATCCTCCTCCCTCTTGCAACTCCTTTCATTTTTTTAAGTTCCATTTTTAATTCCTCAAGGAGTACTGCCATTTTAAACACTTTTAAACAACCACCCAATTGATTTTAATTCAAACTGCTAAAAATCCAACACCCAAATTTCCAAAAATCACCAAATAATCCAAAACTGTTTCTTCTTGCTTCTTTCTTCCACTTTTCCTTTCCGGGGACTCTGTTATCTTTTAACAAAGTTTCAGTTACAATATATCCTTTTTAAAGTTTCACTGTTAATTCCTTTTATTTCCAGGTGGCACTCTGTTGTTTTCACCCTTTCTTTTTTTCCTCCACTTTCCTCCTTTTGAGGGCTTTAGAGTATCCAGAAAATCTTTATTTTCTCTTTGACACTTTAATTTCAGCTTAAAATTGCCTGTTAGTGTCAAAGTAAATTAACACAAATTTCTTACTTAAATTTCTTCTTTTTAACATTCAAAGCCGATTGTCAATATGAGAAAGAAAAACAATTCTTTTTTCCTTTTTCCCTCTCTTCTCCACCACTTTAATAATCTTCTTTTAGGAATAACACTCTTAATACTTTTAGTTCCAGGGTACCTTGCATAGATATTGTCTCTGCTTAGCCTGGTCTGTCAAGCTCTCCCCTTTGTCTTCCCTCCTGCTCAATCTTGTCCAGTCGGGTTCCTCTTTGTGGTGGCCATTTCTGACCACCGCTGCAACTGCCTTCGGGAAAGGGAGTAATGGCCAGCCAAGGAGAAGAGATGGGGCTCCCCTCAACTCAGCTGGCAGTTTTCCCCCTCTTCGCCACCTCTACAGGGTGGCTTCAGCCCTGAATCCAAAAGATCGGGGCGCTCCAGCAGCGAGCACGGATCGAAACCACACATGATCGCGGATTTCGGTCCGTCGCCGAAGAAGCCCAAACCGGAAGGACCAAAAGTGCTACTCTCTTATCTTATAGATTCCAATGGGACTTATTTCCTGATATTTGTACTTAGAACTACAATTTTAGCTTTTCTCTAAAAGTTATAAAATGAGTAAGATTAAGGAGATATAAAATAATTTAGTACAAGAAAATGGCATTGACCAGGAACTTAGAATTCATCTAAAAATTATTTTGATGGTGGTCTGAGCGAGAAATATAACTAGAATAACCAAAGGAACCAAGGCCTTAGAAAGCTGAAACTGTAACAATATAAGCTTTTTTTTGTACTAGTATGTCTACTTATACTGATATCTCAGTAAGCGCACAGACTATTTTAGGGCATGGTTACAAATCAGTTCTTAGTACAAGTCTTTTGAATGAAGAAACATATATTTATCAAATAAAAAATATCACTCTGAAGACCTTTTAAATTACCTACTGAAAACTTGTCCTTATTATCTTACTTACTTCCCCCTTTAATTGTTTTTGTTATTAGTATTCTCTCCATTACTTTGCATATATGTTGAGTGCTTCAGTACAGGAGACAAATTACTTGAGTTCTAATCATGCTTGGTCAAATAGAACATTCAATTCAATTCAACTTAATTACCTAAACCCAGTTAGAATAAAGAAATTCTCACTTTAGTTCTGAGTACTTCACCAGCCATAATCATAATGCAGAATTGGTGGAGGGATTACAGTCCTTCAAGAGATTCTGGTGATTTTCAAAGAAACTCATTGGGGGATGCTATTGATAATTTTGAATTTTAGGGACTAGAGGAAATTACTGCCTCTATAGCATATTTTCCTTTACACAGTAGCTCCTCTAGTTGAGCTTGATGGTATGAATGGATTGGCTTTGGACTTATATTGGGGGACTTTAATCTGCCTTCCTGGAATTTGAGTCTGAGGCAGCTTAGGAGTTCATGATATAGGTCAGGCCATGGCAAATATAGGCCTGAACTACATTACTGAAGACAGCAACAATCACACATAAATCCTTGTTTTTGTGTTGGGGCAGTGATGTGATCTAGTCCTGAAGGATGTTGTAAATCCTGATTATGGTCAGTTCACACTCTAATAGCCTTGGAGTTCTCTGTGGCCTCACACTACCATAGGGAGAACTTACTTGATTGGTCCACCATATGTGCCTAATGGACCCCCACTTATTTCCATGTATAACTTGGATTGTTCCTAAGGCTCTGGTACATGGTTAGTCGAGGCTCCAGGTACTGTTTGAAAAGAGGAGACTGTAGTCTCAGATTGGACCATATTTGTGTGAATTTTCCATATCTTTGGATCCCAGAGAGTTCCTTGGCTTTTAAAGGAACCCCAGATGGTGAAAGAGTGTCCTGCTGGAGGAAAACAAAGAAAGAATCCAATTAACTACAGATTAAAAACTTAATATTAAACAATTTAACCTCATGAAGTCAGAACAAAAAAATGTAAAGTCTCTTCATTTTTATTGTATTCACAGGTAGCCAGCCAGTGGTTCTGTTCAAGGTGACCTGATCCCTCTTGGGTAAGAATGGGCCTATTGGAACATTTGCAAGATTATGATGAAACTATTGAAGACATCTGTTGAATAAAGTCAGATTAATTTTGATTTGTATTCTGATAGCAGATTTTTGGAAATGACTAAAATGCAGTTTGGCTTGATTATCTAGAAAAGTTCAAACCTGTTGGCCCTAAGGAAATGGATAGAATCCTTGAAGTAAGTGTGTAACCACCTGTGTATTACAATCAGCTGGACTCAAGTGGTGGTGAATTGGAATCCCAATGAGTGGTTCTGCTGGCTTTTAAACAGGTAATTACTCAGTAAATAATTACTTGAGCCAATTCTATGGACAATGAAATACAGTTTATCCTGTATTCCTTTTAATGGGAAGGTTACCGAGAAAGTAAAGGGCATAGAGACCTAGCGGTTAAGATGCTGGGCTTCTTGACCAGAAGGTTGGCAGTTTGAGACCCAAGCATACTGTGACAAGGTGAGCTCCCATTCTAGCCCTGCTACCTAGCAGTTCAAAAACATGCAAAGGTAAGTAGTTACCTCTTTGGTGGAAAGCAGTGGTTGTATTCAGCCGGTTTGCACCATATCGGGCGAACCGGTAGCAAGGTTTTGGAGTGGGTTGCTGGACCAGTAGTAAGTTCTGGCTGGCCATACCCAACCCAGTCACCGCTGGCTTGCTAGCCCCACCCGCCCAATGCTCACTCACCCCACCCACCTGGTGCTGGCCCCTTAAAGCATTTCTTTCTTTCTTTTTCCCTCCCGACAATCAGCTGTTCATATGATCAACTGTGCCAGGATTCCCCTTGCTGAGGCCCAGGNTCAATTTTTTGCCTTCCTGAGCCTCAGAGGTGCTTTCTAGGAGCAAAAACACCCCCCAGAGGCTCTTCTGAGGCCAGGAAGGTCCCAAAACGGAGTGTGGAGGGGTGCTGCTGTGTGCCCCTCCCATGCTCTGTTTTTTTTCTTTCTGAACCCCAGAGGAGCCTTCTGGGAGCAAAAACGCCCCCCCAAGGCTCTTCTGAGGCCCAGAAGGCCCAAAAGATGGGTGGGGTGGGGGTAACTGCAAAAAAAAAAAACAGCCATGCCCACCCAGTCACAGGACCACGCCCACCTAGCCACACCCACAGAGCTGGTAGTAAAAAAAATTTGAATCCCACCACTGGTGGAAAGGTAAGTTTTCCATGCACCTTGGTGTACCATGAAGGCCACATGCCCATGAAAACATCTTTGAGCAATGCTGCGTCCCTCAGCTAGGAAATGGAGAAGAGCACCAGCCCCTAAAGTCGGACACAACTGGACAGGAGAAACCTTTACCTTTTTTATTGAGGTGGTCTGTTTTGATATCCAGAGGGTCCTGAAGGAAGCAGATTTTCTAGATGTTTTTCAGTTGGGTTTCAGACTGAGACTGCATTGATTACATTTTTAGATGATCTTTGGTGAGACCTGGGATGATTCATCTATCTATTCTTTTTGTGAACTCCTAGAACACCACTATTCTGCAAGCAGCACTGGCTTCCTATAGGCTCCTGGATGCAATTCAGAGTCCTCCTTATTGCCTATCAAGCCATTCATCGCATAGTGTTTTATTTGCAGGACTGCAGAATTCTAAATGTATTTACCTGTCCCACAACAAACTGGGCATGATTTAGGCTCTCTCTATGAAACCAAGTCATCTAATGGGAGCCAGGAGTGCCTTCTCTGTGGTACTGCCTGCCCTTTGGAAGAGCATGTCTGCTGAGATTTGGATGGTTCCAACATTTTTTGGAAGATTTAAAAAACTTGGGTATGGGCTAGGACATTAGATAAGTCTTTCTGGTAAATGGCCGTGGAATGAGAGTACAGGTAGTCCTCAACTTACAATCACA
>AZIM01002564.1:361679-374647 GCA_000516915.1 Ophiophagus hannah
GAAATCGAGTTTGACACCCCTGCTTTAACTAGAAAAAAAAAGGAGGTAGGGAGACTGATCACTCACCACCTCTATAGGCCTGGTGCCTGCCTGTTTTTTTCGCAGTGCAGAACTCTCAAACAGAGCCTGGAAGCTCTACACTGCTACCACAGTTTCCATGAATGCCAATAAGGTGCAGAGGCATCTAAGAAAATAAAAATAAAATTTATTCACAAGTGTATTCCTCTTTCCTGAAAAAGCAAGGGAGAAAGGCAAGTTAAAATAAATGGAGGAAGTATATGGGTAGTTTTCAATTTACAGCAAAATTGGGATCAGAACTTTTATCGCTAAGCAAGGCAATCTTTATGTGAGTTATGCCCAGCTTTATCACTTTTCTTGCCACAGTTGTTAAGTGAATCACATTATTAAGTGACTCTAGCTTCCCTATTTTACTTAGCTTGTCAGAAATTGGTTTGGAAGGTCATAAATGGCAGTCATGTGATCCAGGATGCTGCAACCATCACAAATAAATGCCAATTGCTAAGTGCCTGACTTCTGATCAGCTGGCCATGGGGATGCTGTCACAGGCCCACATGTAAGGACTAAGTTGTAAGTCACTTTTTTCAGTGTTGTACGTAACTTCAAATCTTTACTAAATGAATTGTCATAGTTGAAGATTATCTATAATATCAATTTTACCAGTCTGCTTTCAGGTAAATGGAGGTTTAATGACTTCCAGTGTGAGTTCTTTTGTGAATAGATAAATCCTTCCTCATAATAGCCATTTTTGAGTATCCACAAAATGGTTTCAAAACTCTAAATGTGTTTGTTAGTCCACACTTCCTCAAGTGCCCTCAGAATGGCTCTATATACATATGGTGTTCTTATGGTTCCTGATGGGTGTGTTGGGCAGCTGATTTTATTTCTGATATTGTAAATGAGTAAACATTTCAACAAGAACTGAACAAGTAACAACAAAAAATAGTCCTACACTGTGAGTGATAACCTATAAACCTTGATAAGAGCAGCCTGTTCCAAAGGTTTGTGTATTAAGTGCTTTGGTTGATTGCTGCTGTAGGAAGAAATGGATGACTCCAGTCAACAGTATGTGTGACTCTTATGAGGGTGTGGCAAAATACACCACTATTGTTAATATCTTTCAACCCAAAATGCCTATTGGTTGAAAACAAAGAATACAATGCAATAGCTAAATCTAGATTATAATTCTAGAACATTAAGCAGAATAATTATTATACTGAGGCTCCTAACTTTGGTGTTAGAAAAGCTACTGAAGGTAACAGGGACAGCCAAGGAAACAAAAATAAATAAAAATAAAAATGGATCATTGAACAAATCAACCCAGAGTTCCCACTCAGGGTATAAATGACGAGGGTCAAATTATCATACTTCTGATACATTTTGTGAAGGCCTAAGTCTCTGAAAAGTCTTTAGTGCTGGGATTGTGGGAAGGAAAGAGAAGAAGAGGATGATCACAAGTATGATGGATGAATTCAATTAAAGCAATGATGGTGCAACTTTAGAAGACATAAGATACTGGGTTGGGTATAGATGTCATAGATAAAATTGATATGTGTAGTGGCAAAGAAGATACAGATTTGATAATCAGGTTCATATTTTGATCCTTGAAGACTGAGGGGGAGCAAAAGTGAAAAAAAGATTTTGTTTGTTTCTTCACACTTTTTGCCTCTAACATTGCATTGTATTATATACACAGTTAAGTTTATCTATAAGGTAATACTGTTGCGTCACAGTTTGACATTCTAGGTGGACCACTGGATAAAAACATAGGTCTATCATATGGGCTCTTAATACTAAAAAAACAAATATTTATAGGCAATATTCTTTGAAATCTCAGCCCAGGCATTTTCACAGATTTTTTAAAAATCCCCTTTTTAGTCAAACCTGAATTTTTATAGACATTTTGATTCAGATTCAAGCATGTACTGTAGCCAACTTTTAATATAAATATTCCTTTAACCTCTGAATTATTTATTGTGATTTTTTTTAAAAAAAGTTTAATCTTTTGTTCTTATTTGAATAACTGCCCATTTTGAGAGTTTTGAAGCCACAGTCAGAAAAGGACAGCTCACAACTTATCATGGTTGAAGAAAAAGCATTGTCAAAAATAGGGTGAAAGAGGACTTGTATATGTTAGTTTATATAAGTTTCTCTGTCTCAAGAAATCTGGAGCAGAGGTAGGTCACTTGAATCTCCAGCTGAAGTTTGGCTATTCCCAAATGAAATGTATTTGCAAAAACATTGTTATTAGTCATTACCGAATTATACAAACATTCTGAGTAGCCAGCTGATGCGATTTTTTTTCAGGATCAGCAGCATATGACTCTTGATAGTGGCTCAAGCTGCCTTCTGTACCAGTTCTACTTTCTGGATAATTTTCAAGGTCAGGCTCAGGTAAAGTACTTTACAATAACCTAAATGGAAAGTTACCAGAACATGAGTCAATGTGGCTGCATTCCTTTCCTCTCTGCAATGGTGATAGGTGGCATTCAGTTTAAAGATGAGTCTTCATTGAGAAAGCTGTATTAAAGAAGATTCCCCCACCACACACTCAGTTCTTCAGGAACCCTATGTAAAAAAGGCTGCATGCATTCAGTTTCTGAACCTTGGAAAATATTTTCTTATTGTCTTTTCCTCCCTCCAGTGATATCGCTAGACACTCTTGGGCACACATGTGGTTCCTCTAGATGGTAGGCAATGGTACTTTATCCTCGGAGCTCTCTTCCTGATGTAGTCCTGCAGATATTTTAAAACAGGGGTCCCCAATTTTTCTGGCACCAGAATTTTTCAGAAAAAAATTGTCTTCCATGGACCATGGGGAGAGGGTAGAATGGTTTTTTTGCCAAACCTGATTCTGAACTCACATGCACAGATGAATCTTTACTTGCCTGTCCACTGCTTACATGGCCCTCTTCCTTAACAGGCCATGGACCGGACCAATCTGTGGCTCAAGGGTTGGGGACTCCTGTTTTAAAAACATGGATGATAGAATGAAATATTGTAGGACCTCTTAAAACATTGCCCATAGGTTTATTTCTTTTGGAAATAAATTTACAATTAGGAATGGAATCTGTTTCATTGATCTCCAATTTTCAATTTACAAAGTTGAGCAGATTATTAAGACAAAAAATACCAAAAGCTGCCATTCAGATAAATCAATAGGGTTGCACTCCACCTTACCCAGGTTAGGAATTGAAGTTCTTTTGTGCCAAACCTGATTCTGAACTCAGATGAAAACAAATGATAGTAATCATTTTATGTTTATAAAGGTTGTCAGTTCTCTTTTCAAGAGCTATGCTCAGACAGGGAATATTTGCAATGGAACTGTAGCTAATGTAAAATTTTAGATTTCATGATGTTTTTTTGAATCATGGGATTATTAGGAAATAAAAATGATTGATGATTACAATTCAGTTCTTTAAGGTAGTTGTCTGCTTAGAAAATAGATGAGGGACTGATAGTAAGCATCTTAAAGGGCTACAAGAGAGAGCATTTGTTGTTTCAAATTATTTATATAACAGTGGAGTTATTCTAATAGTCAAAACCTAAAACAAAAAAGTTTTATTTTTTCTTTTGTTTCAAAAAATTCAGAATGTTGGTTTCCAAATGAAAACAAAATTAGATAGATTCTCCTCTTCAATTTAGCCATCTCTGCCAATTCTATGGTCTTTATTATCTATTCTTCGTAGTGGGAATTAGTATGTCTTTTCATTTCTGTGCATATAAGATTCTCACCACTGTCAACATATTCCACATTTTCTTTCAAGTTCTTTATCTATTGTGCCTAGCATTCTGTAAAAAAGAAGCGGCCAGAAAATAGATTAATAATGAAGCAACTTTATAATAATAATATGCTCATTATACAGGTAGAACATGACTTATAACTGGTCTCTTTGCGACCATTCAAATTTCTGATGGACCTCTCCATGGCTACTTACAACCTGACTTTGAGGTTCTGGTGGCTGGACACCTCGATCTTATCTGGGGTTTGGGAAACTGGCCTGCATTTATGACTTTTGCAGTACCTATGGTCATGTGTCCATGAGTGACAACATTTTTTGCTGAAAACCAGCATTTATTTCCAGTTTCTGGCAAAAAATGTCCATTGCAGAAAATGGACCCACTTAATGATCACCACAAAAGGTCATAAAATCAGGTATGGTCACATGGTGAACTTTTAAATGACCAGTAAAGATTATGACCAATCAGGCTCACTTAAGTCGTGGATTGTCGGTACATAATTATACAAAGGATGCATAATATACTGGGAAGTATAATTTATGACAGCTTATCCATTTAGGACAGCCCTTTTAATTTTGATGGGCAATGAACATGTGTTGCTCTGGCAGAAGATCTCCACATCATCTTTAAGAGGTATGCCAGGAATTAAATATAGTAGTCTACAATGGCTGCTTTGGTGAAAACGATAAGTTAATACATATTCTGATATGATGAGGCCCTTTCTAATTTTTTATATAGTATCAAACAACACATGGCTTATCAGCTCTTAGATGCCATTTCTAAGGTCAATATTTTGTTCTGCAATATTGGTATAATGGTTAAGGCACAAGTCTAGAAAGCAGGAGACTGTTCAAGTGCCTCTTTTTGCCATGAAGGCTAACTGGGTGACTTTAGATCAGACACTCTGCCTCAACACAAGCTATCTCATAGTTCGTTGTTGTGGGAAAAACTGGAGTAGGAAAGTATGTTGGATATATTCACTGACTTATTTGTAAAAATAAAAGGAGGAATACAAATACAACAATAACAACAATTGTTCACTAAGGCACAACAAGAAATACATTTTTATAGAACATTTCTGTTTTGTATATGTTTGGTTTGTGAGCTAACTTTACAGCCATACTATAAAAAGGTAGCCATGAGAATTACTATAGTTGAGTTCACATTTTGAGGGCTGATCTAAGCAGAATAAAATACAGAGATTGATCAGTTTTGTGTATATTGTGAGTCCTGCTCTATACTATTCAAGTCACTTTTTTTAAAAAAAAATCTCAGGTACAGAGAGAATAAATAGTATGTAGTTACTAATGTAAATTTAAATTTAAATGCTAGCTTGGCTAGTTTCTTTTCTTAGTTCCATCCTATTGATGTTGTACTCCAAAATGTTTTGGACCATATCCAAAACACGTTAACAAATATTCCTAAGAAATATTAGAGTACAATATTAATATGGGATTTGTATCATTCTTCTTGTCCCAAATTTGTTCCTGTTTTTGTTCTATTCTTAAGTATTTCACGGCCTTCACTTTTCTCTTTTTACTATACTATTCCCCACCCCACCCCCGAACCAATTTGCCATATGACTCTAATCTCACTGTCATGATCAAACAAAGGATGCCTAAAATCTGCAAGCATTTGGGAATGAGATGAAAAAGTGGCTTGTTATTTGCATCCTGCAGCAGCAGAAGACGGCTTTTCCAAAGGCAATGCTAAATCAGTACATCTGATTTGAAGCAGAGATCTAAAAATACTATGAGTAGGAGGGAAAGGATGCAGGATTTGTGCAAAATGGAAAGCAAAACATCCAAATAAAATGTCTGCCAATTTTGGTTTTAGAAAGTATTGTGGACTGAGTATTGTTCAGGGATGCTTTTATAACAGTATATAAGGAAGCCCTTATATAGTGTTAGTTCAGCCCAAATTAACTAATGTGGTAGCAGAGGTTTTTTTTTAACATTGTTCAAAGCAAAATAAAAACTTATACATATATAAACATATATATATAAACGTGTGTGTGTGTGTGTGTGTGTGTTTTTTTAAAAGATATATATTTATTTTACACATACATTTGAATTTGTGCTCTGAGGCCATAGGAAATGTCCCATTTGTACTATGATCCCTTGGGAAATATTAGCCTATGGTAGCAGTATGTGTTTTCATCTTTACTGCATCTGTAAAAGCCTGTTTAAAAAAAAAAAAATGCAAGGATTGTGGCATATGTGGTAGCATACTGCCCCCTGGTGCATAATTAAAAGCATAACAGATTTGTGGCCTCTGTATTAGCAAATTCTTCTACCTTACTGCTGGTATACATTGAAATGAAACCAATTACTTTTTATAAATGATGTATCCTATTTTCCAGGCAGTTATTTTAAATCAGAAGTTATTAATTCACTTAATATTTATATATTATATTTGTCCTGTCACAGCTTTTTGTTGAGGTATAATCTGTATACATACATATACATAAACATGTACATGCAAACCTAAATAGAAAATACATAAAATATTTAAGTACAAAAAAAATAGATAGAATAACTGCTGAACACTTGAAATTTATTGGGTGAACTACTCACCTACAAATGAAAAGACTGACATATGAATCATGTAAAATTTTTAGTGTTTCAGTATTTTTCATCAGAGCAGAATTAGGGTATGTTCTAGAACATACGATTAAAGTATGGAAGCCTCACTGGTACATTGAGAGATAAATTCATAAAGTTCCATGTTTCAGATTACATGTATGAGTTTTTATACAAAAAATGTGCTGTGGTGTGTCTCCAGTATAGTATTAATCTTTCAGGAGGCAGCCACCTACTTACAGCAACATGTTTTTTTGTGACCTATTTGTAATTAAAAGGAAATAATGTATTCATAATCAGGACATGAGATGGTCCTTTTCATGTAATTATGTGATGGGCACATAGCCTATATTTAAAAATAGGCTAACTTATTGCAAGGAAATGCTACCCATCCAATTGTATATAAAGGATAAAGTAAAAACCAAGAGAGTTCTCCTTTACTTCTAGTGGCTACAAGGATATATTCAAGTAAGTTTCTTGGCAATCTCTCAGTACAGATTTTTCCCACTTTCTGGAAATTGTTTTCCTTCCCAATCTTGCCTACCGTCTCATTCAATTAATAATCAGGTTTTACTAATACTTCTGTCTAAAGTATTATCTTCTACTTTCAGAAACCATATCTGCGCAATGGTACAATGTCCAACTAAGGATAGTACTTTATATTTCAGATAATGTTGGCTATGTAGTCAATGGGAGTCCAACAAATCCATTAAATATATCTCTTGATATTGGTGTTACTGCAAACTAACATGGCTACCTCTTGGTCTATTGGTTTGTATCTGATCTACATTATGACATTTTATAAAACATTTTCAAAAATTCATTGAAATATTTATTGAATTATTTCTATATTTCCCAGTAAATTAGCATATTGCTGTTGTGTAGAAGGTAGTGGCAATATGCTAAACAAACCATTGTGCAAGTATCTGCATTTAAGCATGCTGGGTCTACACAGTTTTTATTTTAAAACAGTTCTTTTAAAAGAATTATGTTAAAACTTTAATAACTTGCGATTGCACAAATAGCTTCTCCCCCCTTTACCGGTAAGCTAAATAGAATAGTCATGTAAGTTTAAAATTAATTCTTATAAGGAACACATTGCTAAGAAAGCATTGTCCAGAAAAGAAGTATAACTTATAAAAGCAGATTTCTAAAGTTAGGCTAAAATGCTTTTCTTCTTAAAGAAAGTGCCACTGCACGAATATTTTAATAACTTAAAAAACAACAGAAAGGGCATTTTTATTGCAAATAAAAAGAAGGGGTTTAAAAAAGCACTTTACTCTAATGGCACTGACAATAAGGAAGATGGGTTGAAATGTAGAGGCATTACAATAAATGCAACGGCTTTCAGTCTTTCTCCTGTCCTGTCCTCAAGAATGATTCAGAAGCAATAGGTACACAATTTGACTGCCAAAAACAATGGTTAGGAAGTGCAGCATAAATCCTAAAACTTCTGCATTGATGACCTTTTCATTTCCAGACTGAATCCAAGAGATGACATTGACCTAGAAACACTGAATGACTGGAAACCAGGTAACTGAAAGAGTCCTTCTTCCTGAATTAGCTACCTGTACTCTACAGCTTGACTTTTGTAGTGATTTATAGTGACATTGGAATGGTCTGGCAACTCCAATTTTGCCCTTGTCCTCAGTGATACTGGCATGCCTCTTCTCTAGCCTACGCTTTATGCAGTTGAATCCTATTGCTTTCTATACCACAGAAAAAAGCAAGCAAGCAAGCCAACAGTTACAAAATACAAAAGGTAGCAAAAAGAATCAGGATAAAAGCTGACAGCATCTATTGCTACTGCCAGGACTGAGCTCTGCCCAGGAGCACCAATGGAAAAAATGCTCAATCTCTTAGATTTAGGGTGAAAGGGGAATGGTTCCTTTTGTTCATTACTTAGGGAATGTTTATGGAATGGTGAAACAAAACACAGCCTTATGACTATTTTTTAAATTAATTAATTATGTACATTAAATCAGGTTTACTCTTAGAAATTACATAAATTTTATCCAGGACGGCCTGTCCCCTACTGGGTCTTTCAAATCTTACAATACTGAACCTATTGCTACTGTAAATGAGCCTTGTGACAAATACTTGTTGCAAAAAGTCTGAATTGTTGCAAAATAAAAAATAAAAAATGCTGGATTATATCCCAAAATCCAGAAAATGGTAGTGCTTTCTGCTTTTTCAGGAGGTGACTGGACTTTGTTTTTCTTTGAAGATGTTTCACTTCTCATCCAAGAAGCTTCTTGAGATCTGACTGGATGGCACCTTTGGGACACCCATGACCTGGATGACTGAGAATTTGTACACATTTTTGCTGGATTGTATCATTTTTAAATAGTTTTCAAGTTTTATTGGTGGACTTTTCCTGATTCTCTTTATTTATTCTGTAACCTGTTAAGATTGGTATATACCTGAGGTGTTGGTAGGGATTGCAAGGAGAGAAGAAAAAAGAAAAAGAAATAGGAGAAGAGTGATTTAATGGTGTTTTTCATATAGTTCTCCCACAAGGAATGAAGAACGTACAGCAATTTTGAAGTAAACATCGAGCAAGGAAGCATTTCTAGTGATCCTCCAAGAACAATAAATTCTTCTGTCGGTTCAATGAATACAAAGGTCTTGAGGTATATATTAGCTGTATTAACCAGACTGTCTACTCAGAGATTCTCTCTGCCACAGTGATTAGCTTTTTTATTACATAAATCCATGTGGGAGGGGAGGGAAATAAATCACATACAATCAATTGAATATATTTTTTCCTCTATGTTTTTCTTTCTCTCTTTTGCTGATCCGGGTGCACACATCTTAATAAAAAGCCTGAAAGAGAAAAACAGCTTCTTGGTATTTCCAAGCATAGGAAAGTTTCTCCACCCCGCTCCTATAAAAATAGTTGGAATAATTATTACCAGGAAAATTACTAAGATGAACAAATATATTACTTACTTTTGTTCTTGATCTGATATCAGCAGCTGGTGGCCAGGCATCACTTTTTGGTTCCCTTAACTGATTTTAAACATTTTATATTGAGTTTTCTAAAAGATACAATTAGGGATAAGAAGTCAAAAAGAATTCTGATTTCCTCAGCACTACCATTTTCTGGATAAATCAGGAAAGAAACTGCAAGAAGTTTAATTCTGCACAGCAGGAAATAATTCCTGAAAAGAAGTTTAATTCTGCATGCGCGTGCAAAACGCAAATACCGAAGCGGTAGTAATGCCAGTTGAATCCCACCCCTGTTTATAACCATTAGTTTAGCAATCTTACAATGGCATTTAAAAAAGAGACTTACATCCCAATGTCACACTTATGACTGTCACAGAATCCCCAGAACGGTTACTGAACAAAATTAAATAACCATGGGGTTGCAGCCAGCATGTATGAACAACAGTTGCAGTGTCCCAAGTCATGCAGTACTGAATCTGAGAGGAATATTTGTCATTTCCTCTTCACTTGATGCTATAAGGCCAAGAAATTTCATGGTTCTTTTTGCAACAATGTCTTCCATAGTAACATCTGACTTATCACAGGAACAGAATTAAAATTACTCAGAACCAAATGTAGGATCCTGCAAGCTTCTGTTCTATCAGTGGAGTGTTCTGTTGAGGAAGGCCTGATCATTAGTTAGAATGAATCGGTTTGTTCAGGGTAGGATATGCAGGATCCATGCTTTTATTAAAATGGTGAAAAAACAGCTTTGTGCCCTCACAAAGAAGCTCTGTTCTTTTCAATAGTGTGTGCAATGTCATGATGCAGGTACAAAAGGGACAGAGCTTGTGCATGAATGCAATTCTGCTTTCATAACTTTCCCATCTTAGACTCCTGATTGATCTTCAGTCTGTTGTAGACCTAGATTGTAAACCTTGGGAAGTAGCAGCAGATATTGTGCTGTCATCAGAATTGAAGTAAAATTAAACTATGACCTTAGTTGTTTTCTGTACATGAAATGAAGAGAGGATATCTTTTCTTCTATCTCAGGTGGCAATACATCCTAGAGTGTTGCTTGTGTTCTGTCTTTTTTGTTGCCATTTGATGAGACTAGGAAATCCTGATGATCCATGGAAAGAGTCATTGTAGCACTAGCAAACATAATAATAGCTAATTTTAAACAACAACAACAACAGGTTAAATTTCTAGAAGCAGGCAACTCTCTTTCTCCATTGCTTTTTTACCTTTCTTTCATACCAGAAGTAAAAGACATGGTAAAAATGAAATGGGCAGTCTTTAGGGCAGTGAAGATGTACAGTATGTGCTTCTATTATACGCAGATTCAATTTGTCAACTGCATTTCATACAGACTTTCAAATACATAGGTCCAAATAATGAATTGTTGTTGTGTGGCAGTAGTTAATCTGGATGGCCTCTCATGACCACTTCCAATTTGGTTATTGTTTTTAGATACACAGTCTGACAATGTGTGAAAAATCCTTGCCTTACCAAATGTGGGATTTGATAGATGTATAAATGTGAATTCTATACTCTGTTTTGTCAAGGCAAGTCCTTTATTAAATCAACCTAGTTTTTAATTGACTGCTGAATATTTACTTTTGATAACATCATATTATTATGCTTTATTTTTAATATGATTTCTTTTTAACATATTTATTTTATGCTTTCTTTGTGGTACAATGGTTTATGTATTTTAAACACAACAGATGGTTTGACAATATTTAGTCAGGAAATAAACTCTTGTTAGAGTCCATACCACTTACTTGCATTTGCCTGCCCTCCTAATAACCAGTTAGTATTCTGTGGCAATTAAGATTGAAAATAGTTATTCCACAGGCAGGTAGGAAGAGAAAGATTGTTAGTGTTGCTTCGGCAAATTTCCATAAGCTTGCAGGTTTATTTTTGTGACACTTTGCAGCTATTTAATAAATCCTCAGAGAATTTAGAGTGCTATTACTGTTGTGATTTTTCTTAGACACTCTGGAATAAAGTACTATCTACCTCTTACATGGTAAGTTGTAACTAGTAACAGTTTTTAAATCAGCTGAGAAAGGCAAAATTTTGAAGACTCAGATTCAAAGCTTTCAAATTCAATACAATATTCAACATTTTAAAGATACTGAATATTGTAAGGAAGAAAAGCCACAAGATTCAGTTTTTGTTGCTATCCAATTTAACATACTTAAAAGTATAAAAAGGTTAACAATCAAATTCTTACTCAGCTCCACTAAGAATGCAATTAGACTATTAATATTTAGGATGGCACTGAGAATTAAAAATTATTTGTCCAGCTATTTTCTTCCTAAAACTGTGCTATCAAAGATCTGTAATGATAGAAATTTAAATCTAAATCAAAATATTTTTATTTGGTTACCACCCAATTTACTCCTGCAGTTTTGAAAACTGAAGTCCCAGCCTCTTAATGTTATAAAGGTGCAAAAATAGCAACAATTCCTTGCATTGGAGTAAAGCAGTCAACAGGTTTTCAGAAACCTTGAGGCCAACAATGATTTTCTTTTCTAGATTATCAAGAAGCAGGAGTGAATAGATCAAGAAAGGGGACTTTGCGCTAATCTATTGTCTCCAGCTTATTTAGTATTGGGGAAAAAACACCACTACTTAGCAGAGGATATTCTTCATATTCATTCAATGGTTCTGAATCTCAAAATATATTTTTCTTGTAGTACTTCATCTGCACTAATGCAGGCATATGTGAGGACATTTCTTCTGCAAAGATGACGAAGTCACTTTAAGTTTGTTTAGATAGATGCGTACAACTTTTAGCAGCAGGATATTGACATTGAGTCAGTTTTGTTTAGTTATTAAAGTTCCGGGCTAGAAAGCAGGAGATTGTGTGAGTTCTTGTCCTGCCTTAGGCATGAAAGCCGGCTGGGTCACTCTCAATTTACAGGATTATTGTGGGAAAAGTAGGGGAGGGAAGGGGTATTAGGTATGTCTGCTGCCTTGAGTTATTTATAAAAGGTGGGATAAAAAGGCAAATACTTTCAGGCCTTTGGGAAGGAATTTTTGAGAGGAAAATTAAAGTTTCAGAATTTTTCAGTTAAGGTTCACTAAGACTTAATATCTATCATGAAACTTCACATATTCTCCAGGTAATAATAATCCATTGCTGAAAGTCAGTCCTCTTCTGGTCATTTTGTTGTTGCAGTCTAGAACTCAGAAAATCTGTAGCTAGGACGGTCATGAGGCTTTTGTGTATTGACACTGATAATTTAAGATTTGCTTAACATAGGCCCCATTTGCCTAAACATACTAAGCCATAAAGTATGATTTTAAAAATCACATTGGATGTGTTTGCTGCAAATCAAACAAATTAAACTCTCTAGCTGTCTGACTAGCTAACATGGAAAATTCAGCCAATTGTGTTTTATTACCGCTGAGTTGAAATGGTTTCTTTTCTTTTCTTTTTTATTTAAAAAAAAACTTTATTGACAATCAAAAATATAAACAACAAAAAAAGACACAAAATAGACAAAACAGTATATACAATGTGTTCTAACTATATCAACAAAGACAATATATACTGATATAATATAAACATAAACCATCTAAAAAGTATAAACATCTAGTTATCAACTAAGACGGTGTTTTGTTGTATAATATTTTTCCTCTTACTAATAGTTCTATTACTCTACTTTCTTATTCAGTAAA
>AZIM01002564.1:384402-403024 GCA_000516915.1 Ophiophagus hannah
GCCTGTTGCCAGGCAGCCGTCAGAGCCTCGGCCGAGCCATGGGTAAGGGTGGTGGGAAAAAACCCCAGTGCCCTCTGGAACCTCTCCGGGTCCATCAGGTGTCCGGGGCGGAACCATCTAACCAGCTCCTCAGATGCATGTTTGGTAGTCCTTCTTCCCCTTCTGAACAGCTGAGAAGCTTTTTCTCCTAGATATGCAATAAAGTAATCTGTAGCTTCCAGATATTGCTGAATTGCAACTACCAGTAGGCCCATTCAGCATAGTTAATCACAAGGATTGTCGGAAATATAGCAACTAATGTGGTTCTTGAAATAAACCTTGTATGTGCTTTTAAAATTGTGCCCGTCTCAGTGATCATTCTTGCTTCTTCTCAGTTTGCAGCCACACATTTTAGCACTAGTACACTGTGCTATTCAGTGTGGAGTTATCCATGCATCCATGGTCATCCTCTTGAAGACAACCTCAAGGAAATTTAATAGATCTGTAGAAGACTGCAAGCCAAGACTAGAATTTAATGTTCATTCACATACACCTATGATGTTAGGAAAAGCAGGTCTCAAACTGCACTGTTAGTTCATTCAAAAATGATGGATCTTTTTATTTCTACTTTTGTATGGCATTGAAATGAACGTATTGAAGGACTACTCTGGCCTTTGGATGCCAGTTTTTGGTGATGGTATAATCTAGAAAATGGTTAGATATTTTTTTTCACCTTCTCAAACACCAAACAAACTCCCTGCCATTTTTTAATCTGAGGAAATTTGACAATGTTCATTTTTTCTGAAAAGGTTGAATTAAATAAAGTCTTCTTCAAGTCATATTAGACATCTAGTGTTCCATGGACAGATCCCTGTACTTTCTTTGGCTCTGGTGCAGGAATGGTTTGCCATTGCTATCTTCCAGCGTGGACTAGAGTATCAAATGCTATATGGCAGTTGTCAGGCTTTAGGAAAAGTGAGGAATGATGGTGTCTAGAGAGTCAGATCTATATTAAAGAAATAACTGAGCTTGCTGGATTCTTTCTGTCATGCAAGACTGAAAACATAAGACTCTGCATTGTAAACCATTTTACTACAAAGACTTGAAAGCAGCCAGTTGCAGTTATGGTAGGCATGTGTAAACACAGCTGTTCCTCAAGACTGATTTTGTTCTGTTCCTGTGGTCAAGCTTCAGTAATTTTCTTTTGGTCAAAGAAAACAAAACAAAAAAAGATTAAATAGAGTTTATCACATACTTTATCAATTCTGGGGTGGTTGCTGACACTGCAAATAATTGAGGATGGGGTTCGGCAAACATCCTCATCAGCCTGAATGCTGTTGAAAGGCACACATCACTTTTGACCATTAGTGCTTCCATACCTATAGCACTGAAAGGCAGGGGAGAGTATAAATTTTGGATTTCCAAATCCTCACATTAATTGGGAATATTTTTTCCTGAAAGGTTTGTCTGTTAGAAGCTGAATATCGGGAAGGAATCTTCACATGGCCTTTTAGCAGTCAGTTTAAATAATCAGAGGAAAAAAAATAGAAAAAGATAACTAGAAAATCCCAGCATGTCATCTTCACAGAACCACCGTATTGGTGAGCTGCTGTTCCATTATTTTTTGAAATATCTTTTCCATTACTGAATAGCATGCAAATATTTCAAGCTCAATGAATGAATTTGAGATTACCAATCTAGTGCCTGCTGGACTAGTGTGCCTTAGTGTTTCTCAACCTTAGCAACTTTAATTGGTTGGGGAATTCTGGGAGTTGAAGTCTAATTTTTTAAAAAGTTAGTCAGGTTGAGCAACTCTGCCCTATTTTGGCATCTGGCAAGCTCTCTGCCCATCTAACTGCTATGCAATTGTTCCTGACACAAATCACCAGCAGTGCTATGGGCATTCAACTGCTCACAAACACTGGTGTGTCATTTCTATTTGATTCTAACAGCTCTGCTATTGGGTCTTTTGATTCCTAGACTGACTGTAATTTGAAGAAGAAAAAGTAAATAAGAAATCTAAAAATCACTATGTGAATCTAATTCTTTGTATATTTGTGGGAGTTTTAAAATGAATTTCACATAAAAAACCTATGTCGTCCCCTTATGATAATTAAGATTATGAAAGGGGTGGAAAAAATTCTGCTAGATAAAAACTAGTAAAATTGAATAGGAAAAAATTGTCTTAAAAATAATTACAATACATTGATTGCTTTATGGTTCAAGTGTGAAACTGAACACAATGACAAATGTAACTGTATATTAAAAGTATTCAGTAATTTTAAAACTAGATCTACTTTTTATGGACTGTACATATACAGTATAATGTGAAAACAGTTCAAGTTTTCTATTGATTATAACAATGCAGTTAATTTTAAAAAGTGAGCT
Organism: Ophiophagus hannah; assembly: GCA_000516915.1. Lineage (NCBI taxonomy): Eukaryota > Metazoa > Chordata > Lepidosauria > Squamata > Elapidae > Ophiophagus > Ophiophagus hannah. The sequence continues at coordinate 386,770 of AZIM01002564.1, forward strand.
AAAAATTCTAAACATTTATTCTTGGGAACTGAAAAGTATACATTTTGCAAACTTGGACGTTTTGTAAAATCGAAGAGAATATTTCTGCTTGAATTTAAGATTTTATAAGACTTTCAATTATAATAATTTATTAAACGTGTATGCCATCCGACTCTCAACGATTCTATAAGAAAGTAAGTCAGAGATGAGAATAAGGGCGCCTTTTAAGCTAACGTTGCTGCAGTTTTTCTTCTTCACTGAAAGTTTTGAGACCAAGTTGTTAAACACTCATCAATTTCTTCGTATTTTTTTAATGTATTTTCAATTATATGCAGAAATACCGTAGCATTAGTCGGTGAATTCAAAGATCAATCTAAATCCAGATTAATAAAAAAAATAAATACTGCAGTACTACGTAGTTTGTATCCAACCGTGGCCTCGATTCTTTAAGACGGGACACTTTTTATTCTATCTCGAGTGCCTCTGTGACTTGGAGCAGGCGGAGTCTACTTCGCCCTCCCACTATGCCTCCTCCTATCTCTAACTGACCCTCCCCTCAGAGAAAAGGAGGAGGAAAAAAGAGGCCAGTTTTTGCATGCATAATTAATATCGTGTTTTATAGGCTCGGCTTATAAAGTTCCCGGATGGAACCTTCGAAGAGGAGGAGTATCGGCTCCACCAATAGGAGCATTTCGCTCACAGCACAGTACGTACAGCGCTGTTACGTAGGGTGAGATATCTAGTATACACCCCGGAACGAGTCATTTCCGTTCCACCCCTTTTCACTATTTGCATACGGCTTTTCAATTCGCTGTGCTTCCCACGCTTCCGGGGTGTTTACCCGAGAGGCGTTTCGAGTGGAGTCACTGGCGTGAAGATCAGATTGCTAGAATATGTTGAAGCTTGAAGCGACTGTGATTGGACAGTCTTTCGGAGGCCATATGATTGGTTAAGGCGGGGAACAAAACAGTGACCACCTCCTGAGTTCGACTACCAATCCGACTGCTTGACGTCATAAATGATGCTTACTACAATGAATATTGAAATCTACTATATGCATATGCAAAATCATGGGTGGGATGGGGTTACTGATTTCCTTCCGTGATTCGGGAAGGTGTCCAATTCCTAGAGTTTTTCTCTTATTCCTTGTTCAAATTCATTTCCCTCTGTCCCCCCCCGACCCTCCGCCCCCCAGAATTTATTGTTTACCTTCAAAGCGATTCCCTTATTTTCGGTCATTAGCATTTGGGTTGATCTGATGTGGGATCCCAGCCTTTAGCTCCTTTTCTTCATTTTCTATTATTTAATCCCCATTTTTTGCCAAACCCCCGCCCCCCAAACCCACTACATGTCCAACAGATGGAAACGATCAGCCCCACTCCCTGCGGCTTTTCCTTGTAAGCAGACTTTCTAATCTTACCATCTTAATGAGCCACGTAACTCGAGAGGATCTGTTTTCTATGGATCAAAGGGACCTTGAAACATAAAACAGAACAAAAATCCCACCGGACTTCCCTTTTTACACTTGGGGGTTATTAAGGCTGTTACGTTCAATTCTCAAAGCGGGATGGCGAGGGGACTACATGAAGGGGGGGGGGAGCCACTTGATCGTGCAAAAAGGGCATAATGCCTTCTACAGAGGCATCTATCTCTCCAAATACACACAACACAAGTCAGTCCTCCTCTGCAGATCCGATGGCCCTGCACTTCTCTTCGGATCTCGTAAAAACAACCAGATGGAGCTAAAACATTACAAGGTCCCATTACTTATTTAGGGTAGGCTCTAACAAAAACAACACCCGGCATTTGCAATGCTCGTCGGTCTCGTAAACCTGTTCATAAAAGGCATTCTGCATGTTCAGCTTGTGGGGCTCTCTTAAGGGCCCTTTCTAAAGCTTTTTTGATTTATCCGATGCTTTAGACACGCCTTCAAAGAGTTGCGTATTATGTCGGTATTGCCTTTCAATATCCTGCTTGCGCTTCGGAGGAACAACAGGGACATGAAAGGGAGAGAAAATCGAGTGAATTGTCTTCAGCTGCAGGAGCAATGCCTGTGGTCTCTTGGCCTGGGGGCTGTTTTGGGTTTTAGTGGAAAAGCGCTTATTATCCGCAGACTTCCTCTCCTTCCCCTCCCACCCTTCTCTCCGCTATTAAATCACGCGTACCCTGTGGTCCATCATGAAGGAATATTATACCACAGTTCCTGTCACAGAGTATTATTATACATCAAGTTTTTCATATGGATGGGAAACATTTAAGTAAATAAAACAGGTTCAGATATTATACCATGGATATAGTTTATACTAGATTGAATTGTCGGGTTGAAAAATGGAGTACAAAATCTTGAGGTGAAGCCCCACTGAAGCCGAAGATGTACAATTGACAAAATGTTTCTTCCATCATTGCCAAAGATTTAGTGAACCCTGGAAAACTTTCTCTTGATTTAGGCTCGGTGCAGAAATCACAGCACGGTTTAAACCCAGATACCTATTTTAGGACAGGTTTTTTCTTCAATTATTTGGCAATCCCACTGATTAGATAATTTGGCTCCTCAAGAAATAAAGGCTCCCCCCCCCTTCTAATGTCTGTAATATGACTGCAGTTGAAAACTGGCAGCTACAAGATTTAAGTAACTAGAGAAACAATATATTTTCTTATGCAATTGGTGCCAGTTTTTGCTGCACCTACCCCTATGGAATCTGTGGATTCTTGAACTCATCCCACATCAACCTGGAGAGAAAAGTAAACATAAAACTAGTTTATACTTTATTTGAATGCTACAAGTTGGCTGGAAGAAAAGTAATATGCAGGCTGACAGAAATACTGGTAATAAAAATAAATACTTCCAGAACTATTATTTGGGTCCTTTAAATTCTGGGATGTTCCTGTCAATAAAATATTTTTAGACATGGCATATTAACTTGCATAAATTTAGATGTATGTGTGTATTCTTATAACATATATGTAATATATTTATATATAATATCACCAAGAAAACTTCAGGGAGTAATCCAGACAGTCAACAATTACTTGAACTTTGTGTGTGTGTGTGTGTGTGTGTGTGTGTGTGTGTGTGAATGAAGAGGAAAGTAGAGCTTACTACAGTTCTACATTTCCATAAGTATTAAGATTGCTTTAAACAAGAATTGTCCATAAGTTCTGGCTTATTTGATTTTAGTTCTATTTTATTAATTTTCAAGAGTGATGCAAGCAGCTTTAAATTTATTCCTGGTAATTTTTAAGTTTTGATACTTTAAATCCAGAAAAAAACATAATAAACCTATATATATTTAAACTGGAAGCAATTAACATGGAACTCAATAAACATTAGAATGTCAGTGTGAAAACAATTTGCTTGTTAAATCTAAACCAAAGAAATTAGCATTTAACTTTCAATCCTGCCTGATTCTCCAACTTTCGTGCAATTTCCTCTGGTCTTTCTGATTTATTACTTTTAGAAGTTGCAGTAAAATTTTTGGTTTCTCCCATTGCTTACTTACTTACTTACTTACTTACTTATTTCAGCATAACTTTTTCCAGCAAAGCCTACAAGTGTTTAATGTGTTCCTATACTGTGATTCTGGATTCTTCTGTCCATTACTGGGTAGCAACACTGAAATAATCAACACAATAAAACAGTTCTTTGAAAATTGCTGGCAAGGGTTCAAACTTTGTACAGACATATAATTGATAATATGAAAAATTATTCTATTAACTGCATAATTATCTAGCAGAAATCTGGACACATTTACTTAATACTAAATTTGACTGAACTCAATTGACCTTGTTTCCAAAAAAGTGAGCAGAGATCCTATCCAGTCTTTCTCAAATTTTATCTTCATATAGGACCTCAAATCAAGTCAAATCTTTATTATGGTCAAAGAGCAGAATAAGGAGAGTGTGATACAAAATTACAAAACATAAAAATCTGTCAGAATTTAATATGATACACATGGGACCTCAACTCCCTTATTTTTAATTAAAAAAAAGATTCTTACTATTTAAAGGCACATAATAAATGCATTCTGACACAACTTTTTTGTGGAGGGGAGGGAGGCGGAATTAAAAGCCACTTCAGCTTTTTAAGATTTATTGTGGCATCAACTTTTTGGACTAGCACTTTACTCTCATAAAATACAGGGCAATAAATCTATTCTTTAAAGTGCCAGAAGTGCTCTTCAGAGCAGGGTATTATAAAACCATGATTTATAAAATTCCTTTAAATTTCCTTCAGAGGTCCCCACTTTCAGGAGACATCATTATTTTGTTAGATATGATTATAGCAGATTTTAATGTTTAGCCTGCCCTAAGACAGTAGCTTAAAACTGTCTTAAAATCTGAGAAAGCTAAAGTCTGGATGGATATTAGAAGAAAAATGTGTTAGCCTGCTCCACCAAAATCAGGAAGAACTTTTGTATCTTAAATAAACATACAGATTTTCTCAATCTGATGTGTCAGATTGAATCTTTTGTTTCATTTTTGGCTTAAGCATATTGCCAGACCTTACAAACCATAATTCTCCATACTTTACAGGAATCATCATCCAACATATCTGGAATTTACCAACTGGAAGAAAATTGGATTTACCAACTTGAATAAAATTGGATTACTAAGGTTTCTTGATAAAAAGTATTTAACATTGTTGAACTAGCAGGATAAATGGGGACTGGTGCTCATGAAATGCAGCAAAGATGTATGTAAAAATGTCATTATCAAATATGAAATAATGTGGCATATTAAATTACACAGCAAAGACATTAATTTCTGTTATGTTTATACTGTTTGTTCCTATATATTTGCATTAAGCATTACTGACACAGAACATCTATAGATTAAAAATGATTCAGGCATTTGATGTACTGATTTGTAATATACTAAATCATGTGCCACAATAAATTTGTTGGATTTCAAGCCATAAATTTTTTTTTAAAAGACCCATTGAGTTCAATCAAAAAAGTGCTTAAAAAGTGATAGACTTTCAGCTTTAATTTTTGCAGCTGTATACATTGTTTTTATGGAAATCCATGCATAAAATATATAAAGAAAAATGTGTCAAAGCATTTTAAAAGCGTGGTGGAACAAAGGTTTTAGCCTCACTAATTGAAATTTAGTCTCAACTAAATAAGAGTACAGATAGAGTTTTAGAGCCAGGTATGTAATTTATGTATGTGCCATAAGAATTTGTTGAGGTTAAGTAGAACCATATTTGCAGAAAAAATGTGAGAGAACATCATCTGCCTCCAGCAAAAGTTGAATTCAAATCAGCAATAAATTTTCCACTTATTAATGTGATAAAAGCCAAAGTCTGAAACCTAAAATTTGGAGCAAAGTTTTTGTTAATTTTATTGAGGTTGATTTTTAAGAATTCTTTTCAAACTTACTTCCAAAAAGTATGAGAGTTGGAAATACAGGCTGTGGCTGATATAAAAATGTATTTCTTTTTCAAACATGTTGCAGATAATTTGTATTTTATTTCTAAGCCAGTCCATAAATACATACTTATGTATCTTTTATAAACAGAATCAGAAATAAGCCCCTATAACAATCCTCCCACCACGGAAACCTACCAATATCTCTTCACAAAGAGAAAAAGGTAGTTATAGGGAAGTATAAAATCATCATAAATGTAGCTAAGCAATACTACGCTTTAATGTTAAGTAGAAATTTCTATGTCTCCGTTGTTCTGCATATTGTTTAAAAAAAAGTATGTCCTTTTGGGAACTGTTGTATTTGCATACAATACTCTAGCTAGCTATATCACTTAAGAATAGCGAAATAATAGATAAAATCAGACTCCTTGGAAGTGAAGCAAACAGGCAGGCTGGCTGGCGTCGGATCTCGGCTTCCCTTTCATAAACAAACAGGGTAATACGAGAAAGCGCGGAAACGACCCTGTCTTGAATTTATAGGAAGCAACCCCTCCCTCGCCCCGTTGGAAAGGCTTTACGTGCCAAGATCCAAGTTCATGTTAAACCATTTTGAATTTAGTTCCATAGCAGTGATATGTTTTTAAAAGGACCGTACATAATTCGACCCCGTTATGTTTATACATTCATTTTAACGATCTGATTTTGGCTCCCAAGAAGCCCATTTCAACTGCAAGCCACAGGAATTCTAATATCTTCTGCCTTTTTGCACGTTCTGGGGAAAACAAATACAAACCCCGAACAATTGTCTTAAAACGGAATTATTTACTTCGTTCCCGACCCTCATTTGCCTTATCAATTTATAGTCTAAAACTTGCTGGCAGGATCGCAGAGATAGGGATTTAAAGCAGGGTGTAACGCGTCATCTGAGAAACTTGACGCTACAGTTCACGATCGTTTGCTGCTTGCAAATCTTCTACCACGCGCGGCACCTTTTGCCAGATCGTATTTAGGCGTAGGGTTTCCTTTCGTTGCATTTGGCGAGGGAGGCGTAGCTCATCAGTTACGGCTCCCGCTGTCCCTCGGCTGCCGGGGGAGATTAAACCACTTGCTTGATTGATGGGCTTCCCTCGCCCCAACCCGTCAAAGAGTGAAGCTTAACCTCGTCGCCAATGGCAGAACGGGAAGACAGGCTAGTCAATGAATAGGGTGGAGCCTATTTTGGTTTGTTGCCGGAAACATGCAGAAAAAGGATTTTTTTTAAAAAAAATGTGCGTGGGAAACTTCTATTACTACCATTATTCATATGGCTCATTTAGCCCAGATCGTCATTGATACATTTCTCCGAGGCCCACCGTTTATTTGCTCGCACTATTCAGATGTATGATGAAGCGCCCCCTCGCGTCGGAGAAGCGAGACAAAGATTTCGCCGTTCCCCCTCGGTTAAAAGGTAAGCAAGCCTGGCAGTAGAAGGAAACCTTTCAGGAGAAGAAGCGGTAGAAAATGCAGACAGAATTGCCTGGTGACGTTTTGAGCTACCGAAGTTCTTCTCCTTGCATTCGGTTAAACATAAGTCAATGATAAATAAAGGTTTTCTGAATAGCTGAAGTCTTGATTCCGGTTTAATTTTCTTCAGAAGTGGTACGAGCCAATATGGCATTTATACAGTACATATCTATACAGCACATAATCTTCCTTATCACTCTCTTGATTATTGCGCTAAAGGAATTCATCGGGTTTTTTTTTTGCCAATCATCCTGCAGTGTCGAGACCCGCTAGGAATAAATCAACTGAGAGTAAACCTGTGGACCGCAGTGAGATTAACTTCTTACTGAGCGCAAGATGGTGTTGTAAATTCTAACGATTAAGTATCAAATAGCCATTTTTGGTGAAGAATTTTCAGAACCATCCGGGTCACTTACTCTTCTGAGTTAAGTCTCTAATTGACAGCATAGATCTGGAAAAATAATCTGACCTAGATTTTTAATTACAGAATATGTTATGAATTTTGGGCCAGTCCTCGAGTAAAGATTAAACTGCAGGCTTAAGTGCTGGGTAATATCAAGATAATATAGAACTGCAATTAAGTCCTGGGGAGGTAAAGGGCCTAAATTAACTTCGAGATTAGAAACAAGCAACTAGTGTAACTCTTCCAAAGGTCTCAAGGCCTGCTTATATCTTAAAAAAAGAAACTAAGTAATACTGTAGGATTGCCTTTGCTCACGCTTTATGTCCAAACCAAACTGTCTTCTGGTTCCACTGTATAGATACAGATCTCTAGGTGTGAATTATGATCAATCTCCCAAGCTTCCTTAGTCAGATCAGTGCTTGCTTTACAGCAACGTAGATTGGAGGATCAAATTTTAAGCTCATAAAAATAAATGAAATACGAGCATCTAGAATCATAAAGAAACAGAATCCATCACAATGGCCATAAAGCCTCCAGCTCGCCTGGATACATCCCCCTGTGTATTTGGCACAAGGAAGAATAGTAACAGCCATTTGTACCTAGGAAAAGGAAGCTATAGATCTTCCTTTTAATAACTTCCCAACGTGTTACAAATAATAAAACACGTGCATAAATCATCGCAGGCCTTCCAGTTCGCACGACGGATTTACTTCTCCTTTCTGCAATTTTTTTCAACTCGCTTCCACGGCAAACCCCACCTCTCATTAGTTTCTCCAGTTTGCTCGATGATTGGTCGCTTTCTCCCCAATGAGATGGCAATTCGTCAGGGAAGAGAGAGAGGGAGGGATGATTGACAGTTCCAGCCTTGAGCGGCGGTAATGCTTAGACGCGGACGGCGGCGTTTTGGGCTGAGTCAGTTAGATCAGGTCTGACCTCCGAAGGGGAAGGTTGGATGGTGCATGCTCATCGGGAAGCGTGCTGTATAGGTTGACGTTGCTGGTACATAATCTCAGTGATAACCTGTATAATAATGCATGGGGGCAGAGTAGGTTTCTTCAAGGGATGGATTAGCAGGACACGCCAACTGGAAAAATGCACCCGGTCGTCTTAAGAACCGATTAAAAAAAACCGTTTTGCATCTCTTTCCCTGGGAATTTTCCTTACATTTCCACTACATGAAAATAACCTACTGGTATGTACGGTTCTAAATCGCGTATAAAAATTACACCCGCTAAAACCTCTGCAATATGGAAACCCAAAGGAGACGGCCTTCAAAAACTCGGTATCGCTTGGTAAAACATTTAGAAGTCTTATAATATAGCTAGTTATGTCTTTATCCCACCCAAAGACTTCTCTGTTCGCCCTATTTAAGCAATTTCTTCTTTTGTTTAAAACGTGAATTTCAGTTTGATTCGAAGATTTATTTTGTCTCAGCAAGAAAAATGTTAGTAACACCTAAAACAAGTGCTAAGACCCTCATCAATGATGATCTTTTCTCCAAATCTTTATTAATGGTAGTAAAAACTTAAAATCGGCAGAATTTTTCAAAGCGTTCACGTCGACACATTTTCAATATTTTATAAAATGTTTACTGCACATCACCTCTCAGTTCCTCAACAATGGGACCAATGAACGGAAAACTCCGCGTCTAATACTTTACTCCTCTTGTCTGTTTTTGCCAACTTTATTTTTCACCTACATTTGCACATTATCATTTATTTAAAAATTCGATTTCATAATTACACTGATAGTCTTGATCAAGGCTTCAAACAAAACGTTATTTTCTACAATATGATCCCCCCTCTACACAATGCCTATTTACATATTGCAGGGCTCTTTCCTGAACATGGTAGCTGCTTTATCGTCCTGCTTTAGCAGAGTCTCCACCAAACCCCATTCCTGCAAACGTCCCTTATTGCTCGGTAACGCAGCGGTCCTCTCCTCCCGCTGCCCCCCCTCCCCCGCCCTTCGCTCTCTGTTTCAGCTGCATCCACTGACTGGCAGGCAGGACGTCAGCGAAGGTTTATTATGCAAATTATCCATGATTGACGATCGTCAGAAAAACCAATTGCAGGCATTCCTCTCAACCATTGGTGAACACGGATAAGAACGAAAGAGATGACGTCTTATGTAGATTTGAACCAATCAGAGTTAGCCATGCAAATATTAAACGGGAGGGGCGAATAGTTCCCACTATAAATACCTGCTTTTACTGCCACCCTGTGGCTACAAAAATGAAGTGCTGCCATTGCTTTCATAACTGATTCGTTAGGGTGAAAATGTTTATGGCTAGACATGTCTTTATTCAATAATAATTTTGATAGGCAAGAGAGTTGGTGTAGATTAAAAACATGTAAATGTGTAATGCAAATGAATAAACTTATCAAATGATGAAAGTTGAACAAATGTTTAAAGGAATTTATTTTTCTAAACTTTTCTGTTTAACAACATGCAGTTATTCTGAGACGGTTACAGTTCTTAAATCCAGAGCTATTTTCACCTTTTATTTAATTTCATGTAAATTAATAACATTGAAAAATGGTATGATAACAAACATGAATAGATCATGAATGTGTTGTGTAATGATAAAGACTTAACAACAATTTCAATAAAGATTCAATGAGGTGTATATAATTTTGCTCAGTTTACTGGCCTTTACTCACCAGTGTCCCTTTTTAAAAGAGCTGTTCCTTTTTCTACCACCAGATGGCAAGCTTTTAAAGACCTAAGTAAAAACATTTTGTTCAAATATTTATATAATTACACTTTTCTCTATTGTATTTGCTATGATTGACATTCTATCAGGGTTGTGTTGAATCTAATTAATGTACTTATCTAGAAGTAATTTGCATTACATTAATAGAAAATTTATTCCTGTAGCTAAATAAGATTGGATTAAGGCTGAAACAATTGCCCTTTGTTTTTTTGAGTAGCCTACATTACCTATAGTAGGGTTCCTATAGTTTAACTGGGTCATATTTCTGTGTGTAAATTACCTTGTTTCAACACAATCTTGTGTATTTATTGACCTATGTGGTTGCATATAGGAATTAAAGGCCTTTTCTACTCAAGGTAATAGCTGCTACTTATGTGGTAAGAATTCAAGACTGTAAACTTTGGGACTGTATAGAGTTTCTTGGACAACACGGCATTCTGTTGGATACCCACATCCACACTGTTAAAGGTCTGCATGGGGCTCCTCAGTATCTCATGGAAAAGGAGATGGGACACATGCTTATCTTGGTAGAACAACAATGATGCATACTTTCTGTAGAATAAAGGGCTCTTCACAACATATACTTTAAAGGACTATCTACCTGTTCTTAAGTCAAAATAAAAGTAAATGCAATTGTATTGGTCTCATTGATGATATCATAGTAGCACAACATCAAGGCAAATGAGTGGTGTTGCCCTTCCTGACAGTTTAAGGAACAAATTTAAAAAGTGATTTGTAATTACTTCAGCCTTGTTTTCTTCCCATCAAGCTTCCCAAAACAATAACCAAATGGGAAGTGAGGCAGTGTATAGATAGGTGCTTGGCATGACAGATTCAGTAATCTGTCAAGTGGCCTGACTAGGAAGTAGCAGGTGTTAAGAGAAGCTGAAAGAGAATGGGTGCTAGTAATTCTTCCAATCTATTTCTAAACAGTACTTTAGTGCTCTTTCAAAAGGATGCTAGACCATCTTCAGAAATAGTCCTTCAAGAGGGTGTTAGTTTGAAGTAGAAGGGAACAATGAGTGAATGAATGAATGACTTCTGACCTTGACTGAAAGTGCAATGGATTGTTCATACTGAAAAAAGTAATCAAAGAGTTTGGTTTTTATCTTGTGGCCAATGCCACCTAGAAATACTTGGTAGACAGGTAATGATACTTCCCTCCCATATGTTGAATTACAACTCTTATGGGGATAGTAGGATTTCAGGAAAAGTTTTTTGGGAAACAGCTATGTGGAGACATGTTAGGTATTGGCTCACATAATCCAAATGGAGATTATGAGAGAGGAGATCTAGCCACCTGGAAAGATTGGGTTTAAAAAAAGACTTGGATAATGTGTTTGCTTGGAAGAGGCTAAGCAAACCAAAATCCAGAGATCTTCTGCTTTTATATAGCTATTCACTCCTATCTTATGAAGTTATTAAAGAGAAAAAAAATGCAATACACCAAGCTGGGACCATAATCTTCCCCTTTTTTGACTGCAGCTCTTGCAATTATTATGTCTTTTATCGATTTCCTTGTGTATTAGTACAAAGTTGAAATAGAACTGAGTGTCAATGTAATCAATGCACTTTCTTTAATAAATTCCATTGCATTTAGGGGCAGGGAAGTCACTGTCTGTTTCTATGTCTGTTGATGTTTATGTATTTCATAAATAATATAGACTGAGCAGTTACAGTCATAAACAGCATTCATTTTCAAGGTGCTTTTTGGCGTCTGTGTAAGCATGCATCAGCCTCTGTGCTGCTTCATATTGACGTCTGCTCATGAATTTAGACTTTGAGAGCTTGATTTCAAAATCCAACAGTGACTCAGAGACAAAGGGCCAGGCTAGAAGTACAACAACATCCATTTGGGATTGCCACATTATTGGAAGAAGAGGCCTTCTTTGGGGGGTTATTTAAAGTTCTCCCTGCTCCTCGATTTGTCTCTGTAGCCTCAGATCCTCTATGTAGCCTCATACCTTTGCCATCATTTCCCCACAAGGTGGAGCCTGTCTCTGATTTTCTGTCTGATTTTTCACACTTTCCTCATCCTCCTAAGCTTTGTTGATGATCTCTTTAGCAGGCATAGGAAGCTCAAGAGAGCAGTTTCCCCCCTTGTAAACAACTCAGATGTTTTAAAAATCTTAAAATGAGCAACCACAATTGGTGTGGCTCAGTGGGCAATGTATGCGGTTTTGGGACAGTTTTCCCTCCCCTTTTGGAAAAGAAAGAAGCAAGGCAAAATGGAGTGAGAAGGAATGTAATCTGACAGTCTATGAAGCAAACCTTCATATGCAGGGATTTAGCTGTACTGTGAAAAGCATTTGCATTTTTCAAAATGCAACAGGAAAGCCATCTATGAGAAACACATGATTGCGGGAAAAGAAGAGTAGCAAAGCAAAAGTGACAGAAGAAAGCTTTCTGTTTAGGCAACACTTCTAAAGGTAACCCTTCCTTAAGAAGAATAAATTCCTATGGACTTTACCCAGAATGGGGTTACAGGAAGACATACATGTTTTCTTTATTCCCAGATAATGAAACAACCTCTTTGTGGTAACAGTTTAAGACAGGAATGCCTTGGCACATTTATAGAATCAAAAAAGTTGATACCTAAGTTGTTGGACCAACTCATGAACACACAAAGAATAATATCAAGAACAATATCAAGCAAAGCAAAGACAGAAGAAAGTTGACACCTTACTGGAGCAGACTGTCTTTTTGCAATATAACCTTCCATTTTCTGCTGCTTCAATGGCTTGGATGAACTCAGCGTTGCTGTCTCTTTCTCCTTTTCCTCATTCTTAAAAATCCTGGCGTGTAGTATTGTTAAAATGTAGATAAAACAAATTGGTAGCCTCACTGTATGTACTTTTGTTAAAAAGTCATGTATGGGTTAAAATGGATTAAAAGTGAGTTAAAAATATAAAAAGAAAAAAAAACCTGTTTACTTTTAGAAAAACTCTTTACAGGTATTGCTGCCTGTCCACCACCTTCCGCAGATTGGATGGGAGTCTTTTCCTGCATCAGTTACTAGGAGAGTACCATCAACAAGTGCTTAGAACCAATACAGTGAGTCCTTGACTTATGAGCCCAATAGAACCTGGAATTTCTATCATAAATAATGATGGTTGTAAGTATTGAGTATATATACAGTCCATGTGACTGGCAAATTTTATGACCTTCCTTGCAGCAATCCTTAAGAAAATGCCGTGGTTGTTACGTGATTCAATTCCTATAGGGTTTTTTTTGTTGTTGTCAAAAACAGTCTGAAAAGGCTGATATCTGGCAAAAAATGTAAATCGCATCATATGAATACAGAACACTATAACCAGCTGTAAAGGTGAACTGGTTGCCAAGCAGTCAAAATGCCATTGTTGGAATTTTGGAATCGGGTCATAATGTTGGAAAGCTATTGTTCCAGTTGGGCTCAAGTAGGGAATTAGCCTGGACTTGCTATGTAAACACAAGAGGGCAATGTGTGACCTCCTCTCCCCAAATACCTTTGCGCTTTATTTAGTCTTTTCCAGGCAAAAGCTGCCAGTCTTGGGAGAGTCCTGTATTAGTGGCAGACAACAATAAAGCAACTAATTTGAACTCTACATGCTTAGGTCTGGTTGTTCACACCTGACATTAATTTCCCCAGACTTGTATCTTTTATGCCCAGGAACATTGGAAGGTTACTAGAGTGGCCACAGATCCTTAATCAGAGCAGCATTGGATCAAAATGTGGTGGATGCTGTTTTGCACCAACAGGACGGAATAGAGACCGAGGTGAGAACCCTGGCAGTAACTGTGTTTCAACTAGTTCAAAAATGCAGAATGTCCACCTGCCAGGGTTTCTGGTTAATCTGCACCATAAGCAGCCCCAATTGAGCAGCCAGTTTCATAACATTACCAAGGGAGTTGACCAGTAAAGATTTGGAAGAGAAGCAGAAAAGATGAGAACCTTCAGAGATTAATGTGAATTGTTTATGGGAACCCGAATGGTAGTTTCCAACAGATCATTTAAGGGGGTCTTTTGTGTTGTACTCATTAATGAAGTCAGCTGTTCAATGAGCCCACCTCCCTACTGCTCTCCAACATGTAAGTACCTTTTGGGGGGGGTGTATGTTGGAATTTCTAACAGTTGCTAAGTGAATGAGCCACTAATTGAGGACTAATCAGCTACTGGAGACAGTAATCCCTGCATAGGAATGACTGCCTCTTTAGCGGAAGTAAAAACAATGCCATTCTGAATTTTGTTCTCGGCTCTATGTCCCATAGATAAGGCTAAGCCCATCAGCTAGCTGTTGCCTCAAGCTAGACCTGGATCCAGGGGAAGGGAAGGCAGAAGAAGAGCAGGAACAATAGCTCAACCAAAACCATCTTCTTCTTATTTACACCTGTTTGACAACTGATTCCCCCCACTCTAGAAGCAGTATCTGGGCATCCTACTGCCAGAGATAGAGACCCAAATCTTCAATGCTGTACCTCATGTTTTTCTCTAGTGTATCTCCTAAACTCTCCATCCAGTCGAATGACACAACTGACCCTTGTCTGGACACTGGACTGCTCTGCCCATATCTAGCTCACCATTGTCATCACCCTGGCTTCCCCTGATATGGATGTGAGGCCACTGGCTATACATTTGAGAGCAATGCTGGTGTTATTCAAGATGAGGTAAAGCTAGACAGTGACGAATAGCTGGAGGGGAAGATAAATACCAAATGCTGTAGTCAGTTGCTGCTGGAAGATGAGGATTAAGTTCAGCAAACCATTCAATCTGTGGTGTTTAAGATGGGTCCAGGCAAAAAATAATACATCAGAAGTGGTTACTGGATGCCTTTGCCCCTGGATCGAGAGTAGGAGAAAGAGATTATGCACTTTTGCATGCAGGTAATGGAGATGGTGAACCATGGTGCTGCGGTGGTTAGAATGCAGTAAGGTAAAAGGTAAAGGTTCCTCTCGCACATATGTGCTAGTTGTTTCCAGCTGCAGTGCTCATTTCTGTTACAAAGCCGAAGTGCCAGTGGGTCCAAAGACGTCTCTGTGATCATGTGGCTGGCATGAATAAACGTCAAAGGTGCACGGAATGCTGTTACCTTCCTGCCAAAGTGGTCCCTATTTTTCTACTTGCATTTCTACTTGCTTTTGAACTGCTTGGTTGGCAGAAGCTGGGACAAGTAATGGGAGCTCACTCCGTTACACGGTGCTACAGATTTGAACTGCCAAACCGCCGACTTTCTGATCAACAAGCTCATTGTCTTAGCCACTGAGCCACCACATCCCCCATACTAGAATGCAGTATTGCAAGCTAATTCTGCTGGCTACCAGCAGTTTGATATTGACTGAGGACCCAGATTGTTGGGGGCAATATCTGACTCTGTAAACTATTTAAAAAGGGCTGCATAGCACTGTGAAGCAGTATATAAGTCTAAGTGCTATTGCTATCTTAAATTTCCTACAATCTGCACTTGTACCATAACATTCTCCCAGCATCTACCCAGAAGAAAATGGATCTTCATTGAAATTTGTTTGGAAGATGCCTGGCTTTTCCCCACAGAGACTTCAATCAGATGAGGATAAGGATGTAATTGCTCAACATTGGACAACTTGGATTTCTTTCAATTTTATTGGGCCATGGGTTTGTTTTATATTTCTGGGGTGCCCATAGCATTTGGTATTCCCGGGTTTTTTTAGCTGATCCACAACACTGTTTCTTAAACTTGGCAATTTTTAAGATGTGTAGATTTAAACTCCCAGGCTACACCAGCCAACTACACTGGCTGGGGAATTCTGTGAGTTGGAGTCCACACATCTTAAGAGTTGCTAAATTTGAGAAACACTGATCTACAGACTTAGATATTGCAGCAACTCTTAAGTCTCAAATCGATATAATGCCTTTGCTTCAAAATGGCCGCAAAGAAATGGCCAGTGTTGGAGTTTTTCAGGATTATTGATGAGGGATGGTTTTTTTTTCCCTTCTTGGTTGACAACAAAGATTCTAGCAGCCCACAGGTAACAGCTTTCTTCAGCTGTTTCTAAAAAGACAGCACAGGATGTGTTTTAACCCTTGTTCTTGGATCATCTGTTCTTTGGGAGAGGAAATTGTGTGGATTTGTTTTGATTAAAAAAAAGCAAGCAAAATGGAAAACAAATAGGGGGAAATTACACACACCAAGTTTATGGAATTTGTTTTCATTGGAGACTATAACATAGGATCTAAACAAAGCCTCGAATGTAAACCACCAACATAGTTTCCCAGCTGTTAGGTCTCAACCTTCAAATTCGGCTGCTTTCTTTCTTTCTTTCTTTCTTTCT
>AZIM01002565.1:8231-19381 GCA_000516915.1 Ophiophagus hannah
AGAGAAATGTCACCCCCAGAGCACCCCCCTAAAGCAATTAATCCAGGCTGCACAGGAACACAAGGCTGCACCGCCCACATGGCCCTCCTTCCCCACCCACTCACTCCTTACCTGGCAAACTTGCCTGCTAAATTGCTATTATTCCTTTTTCTGACCATCAGCTGTTCTGCTGTGCCAGATTTAGATTAGCTAGAAAGCAGGAAATCGTTGGATTTCTTACTTTCTAGTTAATCTTTAGATCTTCGGCTCTGCTTTTAAGCAGAGCTGAACCTTCCTTAGGACTGAAGCAATGCAGAATCAGCTAGCAGATGGCAAAAACACAGATCTCTAAATTAATCTGTGATTCTGTGAGCAACTCAATCTGCCTGCCTGCTGTCAGCATTCCAAAGGTTATCTATTCCAGCCAGTAACTCCAAGACAAACATAATCTCAAAGTACTTTTATTAGAATAGAAACTTGGCACATCTGTGGAATTCCAAAACTAAGTTTTCCCTCGGACTTCCCACAATGACCCAACCTACAACCCCTTCCCTTCCCCCCCATCATACATCATGTGAACCAATCCCGCTTCAGTTCCAATTCTCTCTGCACCATTCACATTGACCTTGAATTGCTAAAGAACTTATTTTGTCTACTGAAAGCTACTCAAATAATATAAGCCCCCTCTATTTCTCCACAGCTATGTGGCAGCTTTTAATAACGATTCCAAAGCTGACACCTGCTTTGCCTGATTTTGGATAAAAGTTGCTCTCTTTTTAATAAAACAAATCAATATTTACATACATGGTGTGTTGTGAGTTAATAGCAAATTTTATGTGACAGGCTCAGGTAGCCGATCTCACAGATCTCTGAATGAATCTGTGCTTCTGTGAGCAACTCAATCTGCCTGCCTGCTTTGCCTGATTTGGGTAAAAGTTGTTCTTTTTTTAAATAAAAAATTCAATGTTTATATAAATATTTATAATATTTACATACAAGCCATGCCCAGGCAGTCACATGGCCATCAAGCCATACCCACAAATTAGGCCATGCCTACAGAACTGGTTTTTAGGAAATTTGAATCCCACCCCTGCCTCTGTGTGTTTGTGTGTCTGTGTGTCTGTGTATGTGTGTGTGTGTTTGTGTGTGTGTNTCTCTCTCTCTCTCTCTCTCTCTCCCACCCACGTCAGCAAGCCACCATCAGTCAAAATTCATATTAGTGGTCCCGGGATTTAAAATTATGAGTTTGGTGGTCCCTGAAGTGCAAAAGGTTGGCGACCCTTGCTATAGAATACTGTACACCAGAGCTACTAGACACAATAACAGTTTTTTCCCAAACGCCATCACTCTGCTAAACAAATAATTCCATCAACTATTGTCAAACTATTCTATGTCAAACTATTCACTAAGTCTGCATTACTATTACTATTAATCCTCCCATCCTTCCTTTCATCCATCTCCTCCCACTTATGACTGTATAACTGTAACTTTATTGCTTGTATCCCAACAATTTTCACTGACTGTTTCCTAGTATGACTATAATAAAGTGTTATATCTTATGATTCTTAACTCTTGATGAATATATGTACCAAGACAAATTCCTTGTGTGTCNTATTCTATTCTATTCTATTCTATTCCTAGCCCAAGGATACTTGCAACTGATGCACCAGCTAGGAGGGTGTTAGATTCCTTCCAAACAAGGACTTTAAAGGATACAAGCCAGGAAGAATGGGAAAATTTCACAGCAGACATGATTTGCACAAAATTGAATGATTTAGAAAGAAGTGAACCTAGCTAAACTGGACCGGGCTGAACTGAATGACATTAGCTCAGTTCATTTCATGGTATACCATTCAGGACACTTTAAAAAAAATAAAGAAATAAAGTGGCATTGATGGTCAGAATGAACAAAGAATGAACCATAATCAAATAGAAGGTGATGATAATAGTGATTCTTTTGATAATGATGGTATCTATTAAACTTAGTATATATTCAGTTTTCATGTTATACAAGTGTATACTTGAGCCATGGTTGTGCAGTGATTAGAATGCAGTATTGCAGGATAATTTTGATCCTGACCAGCTCAAGGTTGACTCAGCCTTCCATCCTTTCATAGTCAGTAAAATGAGGACTCATTTTACAGCATATTGGGGCAATTTGCTGACTCTGTAAACAGCTTAGAAAGGGCTGTAAAGCACTATGAAGCAGTACATAAATCTAAGTGCTAAGTGCTATTACTATGTATTACCTATAGCACAATAAAGGAAGATACTGTGAGCTTCTCTGAGAAATTGCAAAAGGTGCTAAATGCAATATAAAAAAATAATACTAGTGAGTGATTGGAATGTAAATGGAAGAACCTAGCAATGTCAGAATATATGAATTTGACAAATAAACAATGGAATTGATAAGATATGAATTTTTTTGTAAATAATGGTTGCTTATTGCCAATACTGTATCAGATTAAAGTAACACAAATGCAGATCCGTGGATTACACTTGTATGGACAATTTGGTCTAGTGATTAAAGTACCAGGATAGAAAACAGGAGACCATGAGGTTAAGTCTTGCCTTAGCCATGAAAGCCAGCTAGGGGACTTTAAACCAGTCACTCTCTCTCAGTCCAACACACCTCACGAGTTGTTGTGTGGAAAGTATTAAGGGGAAAGTGTGTGGTGATATGTTTGCCTCATTGAGTTATTTGTAAAAAATAATAAAGGTGGGAAATAAATAAATATTGGAATCAAATAACTACATAAGAAAAAAAAAACTGAAAAAGTAGAAATACATTTTAGCCAGCCTGGACATTTCAGGATACAGAATGTGAAATGGGCCATGAATTATTGGTGTAAAATATCTGGGCTAAATTTAGAAAATTAACGAATGATGTGCCAGCAGGATGTGACCTGAAGGGCTTCTAGTCAGAATAAAAGATCAATGTAAAGAGCAGGTTTTAAAGTTTAAGTTATACCAAAAGGAAGTTGAATTCACAGAGGCTTTAAGAACAAGCTATCATGATAGGAAGGGGGAAAAAAACAAAGGATGAAAGCCTTGGGCTAAAAGATAGACAACAACATGAACTCTGATTGTCAAGCAAAAAAAGACAAAGAAAAAAGATCTCAATCCAGAATGGCAATCAGCAACAGAACATAACAAGAAAATGAAAATCAGGTGTATTGTTAAAAATAAGGCATGACAGGCAATAGACCAGGTGTCATCAGAAAGGCATCAGGGGCAAATGAAATACTCACTAACCTCTTTAAAGCTGCAGGAAGAGAAACTGTTAAAGTGCTGTCAAGTCTTTGTCAGTAAATAGGAAATAAGACTTCGTGGCCCAGAAGCAGGAGGAAATCAATGTATATTCTTTGAAACAAAGATGAGAGTTAGATGAGAACATGGAAATTTCAAACCATTGCATTAAATCTTCATGGAAGAATCATTTGCTTAAGAGCTTATAGGGAACGGAGAAATAAAGTGGGTCTTTCAGTATAGAGATTTGTATTTTAATGCAGCGTTGAATGAGAGAAGGCTCACTTACAGTAAAGCATCAAGTTCCTTCCAAGTGCAAAATTTACATTTGGCTAACTATAGTAAGCAGTCATTAAAAAACACTTAGTTGTATGTTTTTATGCTGACTTGTCCACTTCTATTTATTATTTTTATTCCTGCTCATCTGTATTTGAGGTCTTAAAGTATTTCAGTTGAATGCATCCTAGCAAGCATCAGTTTACTTCCCTGTAGGCAATTAATTAGCAATCAGATTGAAATCTCCCAGCCTGTTAAGTATATCGCTACATAGTTAGTTTATTGATTTTTATACCATATTAGATTTTTATAGCTCACCTTACAAAACTCCAGTGAGGCAACACAGTGGCACAGCATTAATCACTGACAAATCCTGCGGTTTTCTCCATAAAGAAAGTTTTTCTTAGAGCTTTGAACATCAGGCTTTGGATTGCCATTTTCTGATAGACTTAAAAAGAAGATAGAAAGGAAGGCTTTTCCAGCAGCTTCAAAAGGCTGCAAAACATCTGTTGTAAAATAAATCTCCATTACCCATGGAATTCAAATCTATTTTACATCCCATTGGGTTATCACTGTCCTGTTTAGATGGCAGATTTCAGAAAATTTAGGACTGTGCACTTAGGATACAAATCATCCAAACAATGATGATGATAATGATATTGAGATGATTCCAGCTTCTCTGGCATTAGTATTGCAAATAGAAAAACCAAATTCAATAGAAAAATCATTTGCATGAAAAATTATATTAAATATGTCCCATGAATCCATCCAATTCCATGCAGGGGAAACTTATACGCAAAACATATCAGATGAATATGGGGCAAAGAAAGTCACTGAATTTTGGAGAAAAGGAAATAAACTAATAAAAACTAATTAAATGGGATAGCAGGACTACATACAGGAAAGGAATACTCTAGAGTGCAAGTTATTGCTAAAAGTATTTGTTGAATGTTTTTTAATCAATTGTTTTTGCTGGAAGATAAGTTAAGGCACGGGTGTCAAACTCACATTATCACATTGTCATCATGTGACGTATTGGGACTTTTCCTCCCTTTGCTAAACTGGGGGTGGGGGTGGCCAGCGCATGGGCTGTGAGTTTGACAACCCTGAGTTAAGGGGTTGGCTTAAGACTGAATTTAAGACCTTAAAATGAGTTAATGTTGTTCTGGGAGAAGGACATCTCCTATGCTTATATAAAGCCTTTTTCAAACAGACAGCAGGACACTGAACTAGTCAGAAGTATGTATTTCCATGGCAGAGACATGTGAAATTCTATAATAACAAGATTAGAATTGCCAAATTCTGACTGATTTTTCCTTTCCTGGCAACCCTTCAATAGTCATTTCACATTTTTGATGATAACATCCCAGATAAATAGACTAATAATATGGTCAGGTGATCAAAACTCAGGTGCTTAACAACTATCATGCATCTATTATGCATCTGTCTATGATCACCATTTGTAACCTGTTGGCTTCTGACAAGCTAAGGCAATGGGTGAAACCAGTCTCACTTAACAACTCTGATTCACTTAGAAATTGTAGTGATTTGCTGAACAACTGTGGTAAAAAGGTTACAAATGGGGCACAACTCACTTATCAATGGCCTTGTTTAGCAATGGAAATTTTGGACTCAGTTGGGATTGTATATTGAGAACTACCTATACTAGGCAAAGTCTAAAGGGAAATATTTGAATATTTAAAAATGCAAATATACATCACTAAAACATTTTAAACAACTAAGAGATTGTTTCAAGTGATTATTTCAGATACAGGAGGGAGGGAGGGAGGGAGGGAGGGAGGGAGGAAAGGAAGGANGGAAGGAAGGAAGGAAGGAAGGAAAAGCCATAGCTAGAATATCGGAGGAGTAGTGACATTCTGTAAAATATAAGGATAATCAGTTCTGAACTGCATCTGTGTGCACTTAATCAGGATTACTAAGAGGTTTTTAAAATGCAAATCTATTGCAAATATATCACAGCAGTGATGACTTTATAGAGCATAGTACTCTCAGTGAGCATAACTGACATCAGTAGAGCTTGTTGCTCTTAGAAATATATCATTGATTTATTGTCTTAACATTTGCTTATGTTTTAGCCCAACAGGAGAAATAGAAAAGGAAATGCCTTATGAAGCAGGCTTGTTGTGCTAGAATTACTCATTTATTTTAATACCAGAGACCAAATCTGTATTACCACGGAAAAAAGAGAAAGTTGAGGGCCACTGTCCAGGAAAATAAAATAATGTTGCTATTTTCTTTTCCTGAAGCAAAAAAGGTATGACTTATCAGGCGCTATCAGTTATACCAGGGGTGTCAAACTGGCAGCCCACGGGCTGGATATGTCATGCACAGGTCATGCCCACCCCCGCTCCGTGAAAGGAAATAACATTGCAAAACATCATGTGATAGCAACGTGATGCCGAGAGTTTGGCACCCGTGAGTTATACTGTGAAAAAGGATTTAATACAGTGCAATCACTTGTACATATTATGAATTATCCCCAAATATATGTATCTAGGACAAAATATTCAAGATTTGGATACTTAGGGCAATCTAGTCATGTTTAACAGAATAATAGTTGAAAGGGACCTTGGAGGTTTTCTAGTCAAACCCCCTGCTCAAGTAGAAAACCCTATCACATTTCAGACAAATGGTTGTCCAATCTCTTCTTAAAAACCTCCAGCCACAATCTACAACTTCTGGAGGCAAGTTGTTCCACCGATGAATTGTTCTCACTGTCTCACTTGTCCTGCCTTCAGATGCTTTAGAGAATAGGTTTTCTTTGTGGCAGCCATTAAACATTGGAACACAGCCATCATGTCACCCCAGTCCTTCTTTTCGTTAAACTAGATATACTGGGTATTGGGTATATTGCAGACCCCATCTTCCAGAAGAGACCCCATCTGACTGGCAGGATCCCAGAAGAGACCTGTGAGACTGTGATAATTAGAATCCATAACAGGCTTTATTTAATAGGTATTGCAATATCGACCCCTGATCTCCCAGACCACAGTTTGAGAGAAAGGAGACCCCCTTTCCAGTAAATACAACCTTTTATAGGATTTTCACATTTAGAAGATTACATAACACTTCCTCTTTTGCACACATAGAAATTACAGAGAATTTCATAAGAAATCCATGGAAATCCCCCAACTTTCTCCACTTCACCACTTATTGTCAGATTTCCTGTTTTCTACTTAAAAGATTACACAAGAGATCATTAATAACTCTTATAATGTCAAGACCACCCTTTATGCATCTCAGACCAAGCCAAGGACATAATATTTTGCAATTCTACATAACTTTAATACGTTAAACATGTTCATAACAAATTATATAAATGTTCTGATCTCTAAAAGTTCAGATTATGAGCAAACATGGAGTCTGTCTTGCTCTTTATATTCTTAGGTGTATAAGGTAAATTTCTACATATAACAAGACCTTTCTCTGCTGTTGCCCTCACCTTGTGGAACACACTCTTGATGGAGGTAAGGCAGCCCTACCCCACTCTCCCACCCTTTCTAAAGGCATAAAACCATGTCTCTTTGCCTTTATTTTGGGCATGCAGATGAGTATGCAGCTGTGGGTTTGGTTGGTGCCCTGATAGCCCTGCATGTCTTTTAATTAGTTCTTAAAATCCCATGCCTCTTGCAAGTTTTAAATGTTATATAGTGTTCTTTAGACTTTTAATATTTTATTGTATATTGCCCAGAGTCCCTCTGTGAAGGAGATGGGAAGTTCTTAAATATGATAAATAAATAAAATATGAGTTTGATGTGTATTAGGCAAATTCATATGCATGAATTTATTTCATACACAGTTTACTCAGTATCTGGTAGTGTTTTTTTTAAATTACGGTTATGCAGCAACATGCCTGATTTTTACCATGGTTATCTAAAGTCTTTATGTAATGTAAAAATTAGAAATTCATCCCCTGTAAGATTTCATTTTAAAATTCTTAATGCTCTAAGGAATTGTATAATGAAGTTGCATGCTGCCACTTCTCTTTCTCTTTATCATACAATAATTAATAGCTAAAATGCTATGTAAACTTTCATAACTAGAACAATACCTAGAACTCATTTTGTAATCTGTGGAACTAGGATTTGTTTATTTAATGACTTAAAATAAAAAAGTTTCTTTTAAAAAAAAGCTTGCTCATAGAACATAGAGCACATTTATAAACCTAAAATAAAAATACAATACTATGGATGTCATTTCTTTATTGCTGTGAAATGCTTAATTGAAAATGGAATATAAACATATGACTTAGAAATATAAAGTTTTTAAAGACTTTTTATCAACATTGATTTCCTTTAAACTTGATCTGAAGTTATACACATGTGCTCTAAAATTTAACTTGCATTTTGTACATTATTGTACTCCTTTAATCTTCGTTAATTCATGTAATCTGTTTTTGTGTTTGCAGTTATTCAATTACTCCAAGAAAATGTTTGGTTAATAAAACTTTAATACAATTTAATCTTCCACAAACCATTAAATCACAACTGCATAATGCTATCAAGGTACATTTTACTAGAAAAGATTCAAAACTTAATCTATTGGCATTCTGCAATTATTATGAATGCAAATCTCTGTAGGAATAAAAATTCACTCTCAATCAGGTATAACATATTATCAGTCCGAGTGACCACAGTTTATCTATATTTGCTTCCTAGAATGAGAAAAGTGATTCACTTTTTAAAATTATAATGACTCAATGACAATTTAGGACAGGCAGTTTCTTTAAAGGTCCTGGGGAAGATAACAGACAAAGGAATGCTTGATAACAGGTAACAGGAATGCCAAGAAATTTGTATGGATAAATAAACTAGGTCAAATTTACTTGAAGGACCATTTCATCCCATTGGAATTGGCCCATTGTACCAGTGCCAGCAGGGGAGGTGTGCTATAGTCCCCATCAGCCAAAGTATTCCAGGAAAAATGCATGCTCTGCTGTTGTGCCTGATCTTTGACCTTGTTCCCCGGAATGAGGTCGGCTAAACCCCTCTGATCTTTTGCAAGAGCTTAAAAATCTGGCTCTGCCAGTTGGCTTTAAAGGAGAAGCTTTGTTTTGGGGGTGGTTAATAGATTAATATCAGAACCCACCTCCCTCCTTCCTTAATCATTCTACTCCCTCCTTCCCTCCTCCCCTTTCTATCTTTTAACTATTGTAGTTTTGTATTTTGATATTTTGTAGTATTTTATTTATATAGTTTTATCTTTTTTAATGTTATATGCTGGCCAGAGTTGCCCTGTGGTAAGATGGGAATCCAGTGCATTTCGTAAATAAATAAAAAACTGACATATGTTTGACATTCAAATTAATGTGTGCCAAGATATTCTTTGGCATGCATCATTCTTATGTGGAAACAAAATGAAGCTGGCCACAATCCAAAAGTATCCATAACGGCTAAGCCCATAGGGTGGTGTCCAACCTGTGCACTTCTATGCATGCTACTAAAATAAAAGTCGTTCAATGAAGTTTTCTTCTAGACAAGTGTTTTTGAGTAGATTTCATAACACTTTAACTACTTGTCAGTTGATACCACATAAAAATAATGATTTCTGCCATCATTCTACTCCTGCAGTGTGCAGTATGTAGAGAGAAAAAGTAAAAACTTGGAAGTAGAATGAATAATAAAAAAATCCTCTTTCTTTCTTTCTTTTTTTGAAAAAGGAAGCTAACGGGGTTGCTAGAAACTCATTTGAGACAGAGTGAAAAGAGAAGATAGTTCTAATTGCATATATTCTGAAGAGGTTAGTAATCTTATTTTAAATTTTGTGGCATTTAGAAATTTGAAGTATGAAATGAACTCTCTTCTGCTAACTAAAAGAAGAGGGATTGTCACTGATGTATTCTATCTTTTTTTACCATAAAAGCTTGTTTAAAGAAAGCATCTTTACAACGATAAGGCCTTTAGGCCAACTTGTGCTAGAAGAAAGAATACTTAGAATAAAAGTTAGAATACTTTTCTTCCATGAGTATCTTCTTTAAGATTATCCTAGGTTGATTAGGTGTATAGATACATCTAGATCCAATCTAAAATAAGCCATTGTAGTTTCTGATTAGCCTTTAGAGGTCAGTGCAAGCCAAGGTAGGAATCCACATGTGTAATAAGGCAAAGACCCATTCCAGGCGAGACCATAACTATTATAATTGTAATCATTTATAGTGGATGTGGCAGCAGAATAGAAGATAACAAGATACAAAAACCTGCAAATAGAAATAGAACGACTGTGGCAAAAGAAAGCCAAGGTAGTACCAATAGTAATAGGAGCCTTGTGTGCAATCCAAAAACAACTGGAGCACCACTTGAATACCATCTGCATTGACAAATTCACCACCAGTCAATTGCAAAAAAGCAGCTTTACTTGGAACAGCATACATGGTGCAAAGATATTAAGTTTAAGCATAAACTTAATGTGTGATATAGCAATATATATCTATTTGTCTAGTATCTGTTAGTACTCTTTTTTGAGTCCTATACTATCTGTTATCTATCTTTATATACTCGGTGACTCTTTTGGATCCATTTCATGGGTCTTCTTTACTTTCTTCTTTCCCCTATTTATAATCATATCACCCCTTTTTTCCCTTATTCTTTCAGAATTTCTAACCAACCAGGCTAAGATGATTCCTCTCCATTGTCTTCAAATCTCCTGCTCTCACACTTTCCCTCCCTTTGTATAGTGTCAGGCTTATAAAGGACACACATTGGATCGACTCTCTCCCCTAAGCATTGTGTTGTGTGTATTGTTCTCTCATTAGCTTTCAGGGACTGATCCGTGCTATTTTGCTTAAATGAAGTTTCTGTGTGATTGCTATTTTTCCTTTCATTGCCATTCCCTTTTGACTGATACTTCTCCCACTTCATGTATTCATTACTATTCTCTCAACACTTTTAATTGTTTTAGAGGCTACTTCCCCATAGAATTTTATTTTTGCAGTGTTTACCACTTTCTCCTTCATTGCTATTTTCTGCTGACATTCTTTATTTCTCTTCTTTCTGTATCAAAACTAAACCCTTTCTCTAAGGATACGTTGACACCATTTTAGAGGTTTTACTAAATCAGTCGTGTGCAGATTTAAATACGCTTTAGCTAAATGACCTCATTTGCATATTAAACCTGCTGGACAATCCCTCCATAACATGATTTATATGTGTATGGGTGAGCATGTGTGTGCATACTTATCTATGTGGGGTGTTTTCAACATTAATTGTGAAGTGTCACATTAATTATCCCAAACCACACTTTGCAGAACAATTACTGAAGCAAATTACTGAAGAATTAAATAGCTGATCTTTGGCATTTGCATTTCTACAAATATTCTGACAGGTTTTTTTTGCCTATGAAGGACATATCAAAATGCTCACAAAATGCATATTTTTCAAGAAAAGAATTTTTAAGTTTTTATATTATTTGCATTACGTATTTGTATTATATATTTTTCAGCCACACAGTGGGACAAGAATCTGCAAGTGGCAGCACTGGGTTATATGGGCTTGGAAATTCAGCAAGATTGGATGAAAACATCTATGAAAGATCATAGTTAGATCATTTTGCTGAAAAGTTAATCCAATCCTGTCTCTGGATCTTTTTTGTTTGGTCTTTATGGTGGTATTCAGCAGGTTCTGACCAGT
>AZIM01002565.1:34702-45643 GCA_000516915.1 Ophiophagus hannah
GATAGATAGACAGACAGATGATAGATAGATTATGCAAATAAATGGATATTTATTTTGATGGTACTTTTCTGATAACTCCTGATATGAGAATGGACTCAAAAGAAATCAAAGACGTATCTCCAATGAGAAAAAAATAACAATGGTCTTTTAAAACATGAGAAGATGAGGACTTAGGTAACAACTGTATGTAGTACTTGCAATTAAATTCAGATTATTGGTGAGATATGATTTCTATTGGAATATAAAAACCAGAGCTCCAAAGGTCTGTAATAATTCAAGTAATGCCTCACTAATTAGCCATTAGACTTACATCAATAAATAAATGCATACATTCATAAATAATAAAGGAAGAAGCAATTATGTTTGATAAGATGTGGCTAAAAGAAGAAATTTCTGAAAGGCAAAAGTCCCAATGGAAGTACACCACAGGAAACAAAGCCAGGTTAAATTTTGTATGTATATAAATAGTATTTTATGATTCTCTAACAAGTGAAAAAAATGAAGTGAGATAAATTGGATAAATGCACATGAAGCAATTAAAACTGTAACTTAACATGTAGTGAAACTTTTATATCAATTGGGAAATCAGAGCTATGGAAAAAATACATCAGCTTCTTGATTAAGGAAAAAAAGACCAAAATACTTAATAATCTGAAAACAGTATTATAGAAAAACAAGATCAAAAAACCCAACCTCATACAAATGGCTGGTGTTTTTTGTTAACTTTGGTTTATTAAATAATCCACAATGGCTTGGTCCCTATTAAATGCTAATCTTTGAAAGTAACTAAAATGTATATAGATTTAAAGTATTAGCTACAATATCATAGGATCCACACAGCAAAAGAGATGAAAAGATTAAAAAGGTTATAAGTAAAAAACTAGGGAGCTATCTTGTACAGCTTGGCAAATGTGAGAAGTGAGTGCTGAATTAGATATTTATTTATTTTATATATTACCAGTACTTATTAAGAACAGTTATATGGGACGCCAACTGACTTATTCACTCACCATTGTTGGCAGGAATATTTTCTTACATAAACAACAGAGATTGCTTTCTCATAAGATGAGAAGTTTCCATCCCAGTCCATATACAAAAAGAGAAATAAATAAAATATTTGAAACTATTGGCTCATAAGTCTTATTGATATAGTGGCCAACATATGTGTGAAATATCTTTTGAGCAAAATAGAGGACTGGGTGTTTAAAAAAAGAAAAAAAAACTCACCATGGAAAAACAGCCTGGTTTCAGACTGAGACACTCTACAATAGGTAATTATTAATCTTAATAAATAATTATTCTCATTGTGAAATACACATCTGTTGGCAAGAAATTGTTTACCTCAGCTTTTGATTCTATAAACAGAACAACCTTGTGAAAGAAACTAGCTAGTTCAAATGTGGAATCCAGATTCTTCTTTCTGGTTAAGACCTTCTATTTAAATACGTACAGTACCTGAAAGTTTGTACTTGTATCAGTGGCTCTCAAATCCAGATATATCCACCCACAAAGAGGTCAAACAAGAGTGAATCCTGGCCCTGATGTTTATCGATATATATGTCAACTACATCTGAGATGCCCAGATGTCAAAGATCCATGACAAAGATCCATGACAAATTTCTTAACATTATTTTATAAACAGAAAATATGGTTCCAATGGCACATGTCAAGCTGGCCTGAGAAGACTACCATGAAGCTTAAATAACTACAATGACTCTGACTCTTGATACATCAACAAGGCCAAGGGCAAAGTGAAGATATTCAGCAATAAATGTGCTATAAATAACTAGCATTTGGATGGGGAGCCCAATGATCAAATTATTACTATTATTATTTTTAATCAAGGGATGGGCTTTACCAACACATGTTCCTGGGAAAATCACCTAAGAACCTCAAGTAGGATTGAGGTAGACTTCAAAAAAATTGCACTTAACTATAACTTAACTATACTTAGCTATAACTAAGCATATATTTGGATTCCTGTATTAAAAATACATAATATAAAATAACTCCAACAATGACAGAATGTTGAATCATGGGGTCTTTCAAAAGTTTACTTGTCAAAATGAGATCCATTTCAGAGGACTTTTTTTTTCAAAATATTTGCTTCCTGCAAAACTTTTGGCAATTACCATAGACTTCTTCAAACACATTTCAGAATGACTGTATTATATAGAATGTAGAGACATACAAAGTTCACTTTCATAGTTTATATTGTATTTAATCACGTGTACATTTCCTAATTTGTCATTAAGAAAGTGACTTTTCATTTTTAAAAACAAATATTTTAAAATATTTGAGTATCAAAAATTAATATAATGCTGGAACATTTTTAAGGGGCTTATAATGGGCTTATAAGATGTTTTTGGGATTTTTGTCCATTCCACCGGTATAAACAATAAAATTCTCCTATTCTTTGTAAAACAAAAATTCACTACTTAGGGTTCATTGTCATATAATAAATTGTATCACAGACTTTTTCAAGTATTGCTATTTATCAGTCTTATTTCACCATTTATTAATTGAAACATTATCCAGATATTTCCATTGATAAGCAATGATTGATTAATTTGGTTGTAATAAGCAAACACTATTGATGTTTTCTTTGTTTAATTTTGACTTTCACATTTTTATTCTGGCCATCAAATATGTGTAGCAAACCAAGTTTTGTAGAAAATTGATCCTTCTCTTTATTATGCATTTCTTTTCAGCAAGTTCTTTCAAAGTTCTGAAAGTTTATTGGAGAAACAATGATCCTTTTGAATTATGGCCTCATCAGTACATCACTAAACACTGGCTTGTATATGAGGCTCTTATTGACACCACTAATGTAAAAATTCAAGACATATTTTCTAGTATGCTGACAAAAACCCTTCATGCTGCCAAATTATTCCTCTAATTCTAAGTCCCTGGATTCTTTCAGCCTCTAGTAAATGCATCACAATCTTCTTCAGATAGTCTGATACATTTCTGAAGTTATATCCTTAAGTTACGTTGGAAAAAAAATTGAATTAGTTTCCATTTTGAAGATCCCTTGATATACATGCTGAAATTATAACTGTTTTCTTGTATATGACTTGCTTGTCTAGATATAATGATGAAGCTGGTAGAGGGCAGGTTTATTTCCTGCAATGTATTTATACTTCTCACTTCTTATATATCCTCAAAAGTGCAACAAATATGCTATTACAAACTTGGCCTGTGTGATGTGAGAAAGCAATGACACCCATGGCCATATTTGCTGTTAATGTAGATTTCATTGAATCCTTTGTTATTGGCAGTTACTGTAAA
This sequence comes from Ophiophagus hannah, assembly GCA_000516915.1. NCBI lineage: Eukaryota > Metazoa > Chordata > Lepidosauria > Squamata > Elapidae > Ophiophagus > Ophiophagus hannah. The sequence continues at coordinate 37,994 of AZIM01002565.1, forward strand.
AATAAAACATCATTTGACACAGCAAATAATATCTAAAAACAAATTATTGCAATAAGTAAAACAAGAAATACCTGAGTGAATTTTCATCTTTTTCTTTTTAGGGTTTTTCCTGCAAGTACAGGGTCTGGATTTTTTTGGGGGGGGCAAACAATCAAGTGCTGGTCCTTAACCACTAGACCAATCTGGCTCTCATTTTCATCCATGTTCTTCTAAACTGACATCCTAAAGGTTAGTCAAAACTAGTCGCATTTAGCAATTCCAGGAAACACATTCAGGACATAAGGGACATGTCAACTCTGAAGCTGGCCTGACTGAGGCCATTTTGAGATTTCAGCACTGACACACTGGAGAAGAGGGACAGGGAGGGAGGAATAGAGATAGTTGAGGTGTTGTAATCAAAACAAAATACTTTCTCTTGGAAACCAAGGACATTCCTGCAGGGGCTTGGAAGGAGACGACTAGCAACTGAACAGTATCCTGATTGGACCATGTGACTGATTGTCTTGAATAAATGAAAAATGTTTACTTTTAATTAGGTGAAAACCATGGGAATATTCAGAACTGGTTTTCACCAGCCTGTGCCAATATGTCATATCCAATAAACTGATTCTTTGAGGAATCTACCTGCCTCAGAGTTTTGTTTGCTACGGGTATGTTACTTGGAACCCTGACATGGCATCATGTATCCATGTTTTAAGACATCCTGTTTCATGCTTTGATTTGGAGATGCTTTATTTATTATGAGTAATATTTTTCTGGAAAAGTTTCTACTCATTCCTAATAGGGCCAAAAGTTTGCAAAGTATTTGAATATGGGTTTCAAGAATGGATGGATAATGAATACTACCAGGGGTGCAATTCAACCAGTATAACAACTGGTTCGGTGAGCACACGCTTCGTGCACATGCAGAGCATTTGCTACTGACCTTCTCCAGCAATCCATGTATGTTAAACAGCTGATGCGTGGCAATCTACTGTGCCGAATCAGCTGAGCTTGAAAAACAGGATATAAAGCACAGCCTAGAGCCTGGGCAGGTGGGTGGGCCCAACAGCTGATCGTCAGAGCAAACGGAACCAGTTCGCTCCCAGCTGATCTTCGGAGCTACTGGTTTGCCCAAACTGGGCCGAACTGGTAGAATCCTACCGCTGAATACTACAAACATTTGTCAGATTAACCAAGGAGTTCTGTTCCACAACAAAATATTGTCCTACTAAATTTCCTTTTGAAGCAAATAACCTTGAGATGGCTCATCATTTGAAGCAAAATATCTATCAAAATGAAAATAGCACACAATACCAGCTCCAGGTGACACAGAGGTGACTATTTCTGCTTTTTCATTCTGTAAGAATTGGAGCATAGCCAGGAGAGGCAGATTTGGTCTGTATATGGTGTGACCTGTTAGAGGAGTTTTGATCTTATTTTTATTACACCAATAAACATTTGAACTTTTTGTCCTAATGCAAGTAACTTTACCTAGAAAAGGCCTTGTACCATTCTTAACAAGACACTATGTCTTTTCCCACTGGACACAAGTTGACTATCTAAGAGGAATATCTATTTAAGTGCTATTATACAGCAAATGATTCAGCAATCAAGACTTGAAAGCTTAAAGGAAAACAGATACATTTAAAGAATGTAGGAACATGAGGATGCACACATGGCTATTAACAATATTTATTTCATTACATTTATGCACCATAATCTCAGTATAACAACTCTATGTGGCTAACAAAATTGTATATGTATATACATATGTATATTGTGTATGTATGTATGTATGTATGTATGTATGTATGTATGTATGTATGTAATGTATATATACAGTATGTATAGAGAGAGTGTGATGGCTCAGTAGTTAAAGGTGCCAAGCTTGTGAGCTGGAAAACTGACAGCCAGGGTTTGAGGCCTGAGCACTGCACAATGGAGTGAGCTCTCATTATTGCCCTAACTCCTGCCCACTTAGCAGTTTGAAAGCATGCTAATGTGAGTAGATAAATAGATGCAACTTCAGTGGAAAAGTAACAATGTCCCATCCACCACTGAGTATAGTTCATGCTGGCCACGATGACCATGGAAATGTCTTCAGACAATGCTAGCTCCCTCTGCTAAGAAATGGAAATGAGCCCTAGAGTTGGAAATGACTGGATAGGGGAAACCTTTTTTTCTTTTTACTCATATGTATGTATGTATGTAAAAGAAAAGGTTTCACTGTCCAGTAGTATCCTGTTGCATGATACTCAGGTCTCAAACACAGACTATCAGTTTTCCAACTCACAAGCTCATTGTCTTTAACCACTGAGCCACCATCTCCTTTCCCACACACAAACATATTGGTAGACCTTCATCAATAGTCGTTGCAGATGAGAGGATAATAGTACTCAACACTGTGTTAAACTGCAGATAGTGAAAAAGTTCATCCTCAATCAGAACTAATTGACTGAGTGTTGGTGATGAAAGGGTCACATGGAAAGGTCCACAAGAACCTCGTGCCAAGTCAAGTTGGCATGATTTGGATGGCTCCACGTAAACATGAGAGCAAGGGGAAGAGCACCAGTCCAGTTTAAGTTAAACTGACTAGAAGTCTCTGAAATGTTGCTATTTCAATATTCAATAAGGTGTTCTATTAATCTGAAGGTAAAACAAAACAGTGAAACACCGATCGATTTGTATTGCCTCAGAGAGCAAAGTAATCAAAGCGTTAATAACCTGTGCTCTTCTGTCCAAGTTTTTAAGGTTGGTTCTAAGAGATCAATTTATTATCCTTCTAGCATTCTCCTTCCTGTCAGTGTAAGCCTCGGGCTATCTGCTAAACATGCCAGCAATGAGAAGGACACACTTATATCCTTGGGCAGGTGACCTTTTGGTAAAGTCTTGAGGAGAACACACAAGGAGAATGTTTGCAAAGGTTTGCCAACCTTTGTGGAAGAATTTGGGCATTTGTGGGCTCACTTGTGGCAATAAATTTGCAATCTTGGGTGCCTGCCAATATTTACCAATTCCTTTTTCTGTCCCTTTGGGTCTTCTTCAATGAGCTCTGTCGGCAAGTGGACAAGGGAAGGAGGAAGGCAGAATGAAATGACAAGTGCTTGACAAGTACCAAATGAGCCAAGATATCCACTTACTGAATCTGGCCTCTCCAGGCTGAACAGACAGTAAAGAAGACAAGTAAAGAAGAGATATGAATGCACTCTATGCAGAAACCTCAGGAGACTGGAATGCTTCGGGTTTAGCACAATTCATTTCCCAGCAAATGAGAAAGACCTTTCACTTTATGATAGCAAAAGCAGAGAATAATAGAATACTATTAAACAGGGCAATGGACAAAGAAAAAAAATAGTATTTTGAATAGAAGAGCCAGAGTATACGAGAGTTCCCAAGTTTTGCCTAGCTTGAACATAACTGTACAATGCCAAAAACCATAACGTCAACCAGTATAAGTACTGATGGAAGAGCTTGAGGCTAAGACCCAGGCCTGGTTAATAGCATGTAATTCCACAGCTAAAGCAGAAACAGAGGACCACATCAACAGAGTCAAAGAGAGTACATCTCACAGAATCCAAAACATGATTCTTATCATGAAAAGAGGACACATCCGTATCAAGTTCAAGATCAGCATCTACTGTCAATTAAGGAAAGAGTTCTGAAAAGAGAGGGAGAAGATCAGGAGCCAACTGGGTGTCATTTGGAGAAAAAGGTGGTTGATATGGGTTGCTGCCAGCATCTTAGGTATCAACCAAGTATCTTTTTAAAGTGTATGTTGTTCCAAGTAGCACAGTCTTTTGCAGCTTCCTGCTGGCACTACAGCAGGAAGCTGCAATTTCTTAATGTATTTTTCAAAATTCTTGAGCATGATACCAAGTGCCCCAATGACAAAGGATATCACTATTACATGTTTCATCCATAATTGTGTAGTTTTGATGGCCAGGTCGCGATATTTCGTGATTTTTTTCCAATTCTTTTTCTTTGACTGTGGCATCTCCTGTTACAGCGATATAAATAAATTGTATGTTGATATCTGGCATGTTGTGTTCCAAATGAAACATTCCAAATCAAGTTACTGTTGACAAATCTGTATTATTATTATTATTATTATTATTATTATTATTATTATTATTATTTAGAGCACCTTGTTAAGTGAATCTTTTTACCTACTCTATTTAGGTAATTCCATTCATTTCTCAGTTTTCTATCATTAAGTTCATGTTTTGTTTTTGCAACAGTTTGCAATGCACACACACCCAAACACAAACATACTAAAATATTTGGTAGTACTAATATTTGCATAATTGCCCATGTCTCCTTAAATATGCCGTGTCAATGTAATTTTGCCTTACTGTACTCTTTCTTAAGTAAGCAATTTCTGCTAATGTACTACATTTTTATATTATTTTCACTAATACTAATGTTTTAGTGTGCACTTGCTTGAAACAGACACATAATTAACTGAAGAACTGGTTTTTACCATTTGGAACTGTAATAGCTTTCTTAAATACAACTTAGAAATAGATTTACTTCAACATACCATATATGGTATGAGTATAAATTAGATAAGTTTATACTAAAATAGAAAATAAATATTGCTTCTGCTTTATACCTAAATAACAACAAGTCAATTTTAAAGTGGGATGGATGCACCAGACCCATAGAATTGCCAAGAATTAGACATGACTGAATGGATAACATTTTCATCCTGATCATTAAAAAATACACACAAAATTCTAATTATAGTATTTAGAAGTATATTGTTTAGAGCTACAGTAACTATTCAAATCATGTATGTCAAGAAGCATTAGCTCCAGCTGTAAAGCAGAAATCTAAGCTTTACATTATATTTTAAAAATAGCAGATTATCACTTGGCTAAAATATACAACTTCCTTGTCTTCACATTTCTGTATTGTTGAGATCTTCCTTTCATTCTTACCATCTTCTGCACTTCATTGTTCTCAGTTTCCTCTGAATCTTCCTGAGTCAGTAGAATGAAAAAAGCAGCAGAATAATGCCTGAATGATAGGTATTAGAAGCATGAAGAATAAAAAGTCCCACCTTTGGTCTTACCTGAACTGCAGGTATTGGGGACCTGAGGAATGAAAAGTGCCACCTTCAATCTTACTTAAATGAAATGTCATTTACCATGTCTGCAGGAGTCACGGATGACATATACTGCTAAAAGGCTTGGAGAAAGAATAGAAGTCTTTTCAGCATCCAGAATCACTCCTGCTAATCCTGAAAGACAGATGCCACACAAAGAGAAGGAAAGGATGATTTTTTCCCCTGATATCTTCATATGCTTTTTCAGCAACAGACACTACCAGAAAGTCCTAGATTCAAACGCTGAAAAAACATTTTGGATGAAAGAAATAGTAAACCACTTATCAGGGGCTGTATACTAGCAGAAGTCAAACTTAAACCAGAACAGGTTTTTATTTATTTATAATATGAGATCGCTGTTTTAAAATGATTATTATTAGGTTTAAATTCAGTCTTTCTTCTGGGAGATTGAAGCAAAATACTTTGAGAGTCCCCTTATTTTATCTCTAAGACAAGGGTCATACACGGAGAGTGTTCCACTGTAAAATGAGGACAGATTCCGAAGCGTTCCAAAGACATGAATCTAAATTCAAAACATATAACAGCAACATCACACTGGTTTATGAGCATAAATAATAATGGAATGGAATGGATAACATATTTCTATTGTGTGTTGTACTGGGGGCTTTATTTATGGAAGCCACTTGGAATCACTGTAAGAGTTGGACAGTCATGTAAACTTTCTAATAGCTTCTTTTTTACAAATGAATTATCACTGGAATTATTTCCCCAATGCCCATTCTGACTGTAGGATCCTTGAGATGCTTTCAACAGTTTTACACTAAGGGAAGCTTTGACTGAGTGGAAAACAGACCACTTAATGCTGAAGAAAAGGAAGGAAATCATTGTCTTGTTAAGTCAGGCAAAAATGTTGTGCACTAGTTATATTCCTATGTAGAATGTAACATTTCAACTTCTTCAATAATAATAATAGGCTACAGGATTCAGGATTTTTGTCTGATCAACCTGGGCCAGCAGCTGCAGGACCACTGGGGGAAAAAAAACTTTTTACCTGTTGCAAATAAACAGGGAAAAATTCAGATTGGGGGGAAAAGGAAAGATATAGTGATCTGTTATCACAAATCAAACTCAACAAAAAGAGGATATCTGAAAAGAATGCACCAGTTCTTGAAAGGACAACATTCAGAGTCAGAGATAATAGAATAGAGGCTAGCAGATTAATGTCAATTTATAATACAACATGGTTCACATTGAGTCATACTCTGTATTTATATTTTGAAGAGAAAGAATTGAAAAGGAAACTTATTGAAACTTCAGTGACAATATATAATATTTTCATATTATCCAAGTGATTTGATTCCATTCACTTATAGCAATAGCATTTAGCACTTAGACTTATATACTGCTTTATAGTGCTTTATAGCCCTCTCTAAGCAGTTTTTACAGAGTCAGCATATTGCCCCCAACAATCTGGGTCGTCATCTTACCCACCTCAGAAGGATGGAAGGCTAACCCTAACCCTTGAGCCTGGTGGGATTTGAACTGTCAGATTGCAGGCAGCCAATACTCAGCCTGTAGTACAGCACTCTAACCACTCCTCTACCGAGGGCTTATCATTCAGTATAACATCTTTTGCAGGATTATTATGACTGTAAATAAAGCAGTAGGGCTTAATAACATTCTCAGCCCCATGCAGAATGCCTCTCCAATTCTACACATACAGTATGTGTGTGAATTGCAATTGCAGTCTGTAGGGTGTTGAAGTGGTAAAGCAGGATTGTATTAGAGGCAGCATATCTTGTTCATAATAAATAAACAAATGTTAACTGAACCACTTGCTATGTTTTAATTCTGAAAATATATTATGTTGTGTAAGCGAAAGAGCTAACAAGAATTATTATTTAACAATACCAATATTCTTCTTGGGGTAGTTCCAATAACTTTTTGAATCTTTTTTCCCAAGTGCTTCCGTCTGTGACTCTGTAATGCTTTTATCATATACACAGTGATGATGGATAGACACATAATGAAATAAATGTATATGAAGACAATGAATTGATTTCCATACCCACCCAAGGTACTCATAATTAATATTGCACTGAAAAGATTAAAAACAATAAATAAGAAAACAAAGGGAGGGAGGGAGGGAGGAATGGATGGAGGGAGGGAGGGAGTTAATATTTTTCTTTTTTCATCCAAGTAGTTTAAACACAAGGGAGGGAGGGAGGGAGAGAGAGAGAGAGAGAGCTTACTAGAATCCCTGTTACTTACTTCCTACTATTACTTAGATTAACCGTAAACATTTTTCAGAGAAAATTGTTTCCTAATTGCCAACAAAAATTTCAAGTAATCAGAACTTCTTTAATCTTTCAGAAAGGTAAATCTCCTTTCCACCATCCATCTCCATCTCCATGTCCTCTGTACCACAGCTATTAGGAAAAAGAGTAAACAGAAAGGGCATATGTTTTCTGAAGACCCTGGAAAGCAATCAATCTAGATTTGGCCAAATACATTTGAAGATCTAACATGACTAGGTGCGATACATCCCTCCAATGTCTGTCTGTCTGTGGGTCTGTCTGCCTATCTATCTATCTATCTAT
>AZIM01002565.1:63936-76470 GCA_000516915.1 Ophiophagus hannah
AGGGCAACCAAAGAAGACTCAGCCGATCAATTGGGACTCGGGGGGCAAAGAATAGATGGGGGTGGGGCCAGTCAGAAGTAGTATTTGCCGGTTCTCCAAGCTACTCAAAATTTCCATTACCAGTTTTCCAGAACTGGTCAGAACCTGCTGAATACCACCTCTGCTCTGCACTGATACGGAATAGTAATTTTTTTTTATTAAAATGGGTCAGAAGCAGTATTCCTAAACATACAATATTGATCACCTAACTGATAGAATCAAGCTTGATTAATGAATCACCATAGTTTAGATGTTTAAATGTTATTTTAATACTTTTACTGTTTTTATTTTTGTTTCAAAAAATTAATTATAATATATGTTTTGAATTGTGAGCTGCTCAGAACCATATGCTGAGATGGGCTATTATAGAAATCAAATCAAATCAAATCACCATTCCTTGGTATTTTTTCAATCTATATGACAGGTGGAAGTGCAGAATCAACATGGCAGGTGGAAGAGTCATTTCAAATGACTTACAGAAGTTCCACATTTTCCTTGATATGCCATATGCCAGCTGACTATACCAGCTAGCATTATTGATTGCAAAATTTGGAATTCAGGTAACTTACATAAAAAGTGTGGACTATTAAAAGATAATGTGAGATTCTGTAGGTGAATCCTGAAATTCTTAGTTAAATAATATGGAAACACTTAAAACACTCATAGTGATAGATGACTATTTTTTTAGTATCAATATTTTCCCTAATCAGTATTCTGAACTACATAACACAATTAAATTTAAAGTGGGGATGTTGTAGAATTAATTCTCTGTGCATGTATAAAGGAAATGACTTCATTCATATTCAGATGAATACAAGATTTCACATGTTTGAGAAATCTGGTACAAAAAATGCATACAGGTACTCCTTGACTTATAACCGTTCATTTAGTGACTGTTCGAAGTTACAACAGCAGTGAAAAAAGTGCCTTATTACCAGTTTTCACCCTTATGATTATTGCAGCATTCCCATGGTCATGTGATCAACATTTAGGCACTTGGCAACTGGCAACTGGCATGTATTTAACTGGCATATAATAGTTGCATTGTCCTGGGGACATGTTTTCTGACAGTTAGAACAATTAACCAGTGNNNNAACTTGCCTCCAGAAGTTGTGAATTCTCCATCACTGGAAGTTTTTAAGAAGAGGTTGGACAACCATTTGTCTGAAATGTTATCGGGTTTCCTGCCTGAGCAAGGAGTTGGACTAGAATACCTCCAAGGTCCCTTCCAACTCTGTTATTCCAGTGGTGGCTAACCTTTTTGGGCTCCTGTGCCAAAAATTGCATACCCATCAGCACCCAGAAGCCCCCCCCCACGCTCCCTGCTCATGCATGTGTGATTTCCCCCTGCCCTCTTACCTGCACTGTGTGCCTCCCAGCTGATTTTCAGTCTGGAAATACCGGAAGTGATGAAACGGGCCTGTTTTTTGGCCTCCAAAGGCAGCAGAGGCTTCCCTCGAGCCTCTGGGAGGCCCAAAAAGGCCTCAAATGGGCTGAAAATCTGCTGGGAGGTACGCACATGCGCAGTGCAGGTAAGTTTGGCTGGGGCTCGCATGCCCGCACAAATGGCTCTGCGTGCCACCTGGGGCATGCGTGCCATAGGTTTGCCATCACAGTTCTGTTCTGTTCTGGTCTATTCCATTCCATTCTGTTCCATTCCATTCCATTCTTCATGTGATCATCATTTGTAACTTTCTCAGCCTGCCTCTGACAAGCAAAGTCAATGCGGAAGCCATTAATGATCACATGAGTCCTTAGCAACTGCAGTGATTCATTTAACAATTGTGCCCCCCAAAATGGGGCAAAACTCACTTAACAATTGCCTTGCTTAGCAACAAAAAGTTTAGCCTCAGTTGTACATATTAGTGGATAAAAATGAATAATGATATTGAAAACAGAATGATTTTTTGATTAAATACAAATAAAGGTGTTATGGAGAGAACAGTGTCTGATTCATACATCCTTAGTTTCAAGAATTATATCCCTCAATCCTTTGCCATCAACAGGTGTTCTAATAAAGATGTAAGCTGATAAGAGGAGACATAAAGCATTTCATTATTTGTTTTAAAATATGTTATAGTTAAATACATATAATTATAATAAGTTCAAGGTTTTGGTTTTTGCAAAAATGACAAATGTCATCCTATAACCCACAAATTGTTGAACCTAGTGTATCATATGCATTATCAATTTAAATATTGTATCAGTCTATTTCCATATATGTAATGACCAGTCTATCAGCCAGATATGTAATCAATGTAATCATGTATGTAAGAATAAATGTCATGAAGGAAAACAGACTCACCAAGGCAAACAAAATGTTGTATTGTCATTAAAAAGAATATCATTTGGAATGCAACTTTCAGTTTTGTCGGGGGGGGGAAGGTAGAATATGAATGCATTAAATGAACATTAGATTTACAAATGCTTGCGTTTTTGTTTTTATTGCCTTTGGGTAAAAGTAAAACATTATACAGATTTATATTTAAACTGTTAGTAAGAGATGCCAATTTAAAAAAAAACTATTAGCGCTTCCCACTTCATATCTTTGCAGTATAGTTAATATGAAAATAAATGAGGCAGTTCATAACGCTTTATTCTATAGAACATAAACTGTTGCTAATGCCAGTTCTTAGTACTTTGCCTATCAATCTGTTTTAGAATACAGATAAATTCCTTTACAGAGAAGATGGGTTCATATGGACATTTGTGAATACTCTATGTGTAACAGAAATAGCCACAAGCTAGCAGTAGGATCGTGGTATATGTAATGCTTTTAATGAACACTAACAGAATTTTCATTTTCTTTTTCAATTCCAGGAGAAAATGCTATAGGCATTGCATACATTACTAGCATAAATACACAAGTCTAAAAAAGAAAAAAAATAGACACTCTCATTTCAAATAGAAATAGAAGATCCAAAGTATGTTTTGAAAGAAAAAGGAGTTTTAAACAAAAAGTATACAAATTGCCTATAGATTTTGGACTTGAAATGTTCTTCATACCTCTTGAAAAAAAATAATTTCTCCTTTTACAGAGCCCATGTCAGCTTCATGTATGAACAATGGTAATTAAAACAAAAGGAGAAACAGGATCTCATTTGATCAGATTCAAAATAACCAACTATAGAAACTTGTGAGTTTGAACAGTAGATAACCAGGAAAGACCAGAACCTAAATTATCTTAATTCAGTTCCCTTTCTATCTGTAGGTTAAAAGATATAATTAGGCATGAAGTTTAAATCTTAAAATATCTCCAGAGTAAGTTTGTAATGGTATAGATATTCTGAGTCCTTTCAAAATTTATAATTATTAATATTTTTATTAATGTAGATAATTGATGTCAAAGACTAACTTTAATATTTTTCAATTCTTTTTTTGAACTTTAGCATCTTTTATGATCATAGCTTCTTAGTAGGATGAATCATTCTTTTTTGCCTTTTCTGTGTCCCACATTTTCTTCCCTTTTAAAAGCCTTTCACTGCAAACCATTCTTTCCATGTCATTAAATGTGACCAGCTCAGACACCCCTTACCTTCACTATGGAGGGTTTACCATGAACCCATCCACATGTTCATGTGAATGTGGAAAAATGAATGTGCTGGTTAGATATATTTCATTACTGGTAATGCATTCCAGGTTCTCCTTCTCCCTCTCTAATGAGTATCTATGTCAGAGGGTATTGCTTAGACACACGGAATGAATAGATGGATTCTATATAAGAGAAAGCACTCTAATTGGGTACCTCTCTACTGGGCACAAGGAGGATCGGTTTTTTTGTGTGAAAATCCTCCCTTTTAATCTTCAGAAGGAATATTCTTGTGCTACTACTACAGTCATCTTGAACTCTCTGTTTTCTGTCCCTTTCTAGTTCAACTAATACCAAGGAAACTCTTTCATAGGAAGCTGAGATTTCTACCTTCCACTTTAAGCATAACACCATGGATACCTCATAAATAATACCTGTATTATGCTGCATACCTTACATAAAAGGAAATCTCTTCAAAGCCCGACTTAAGAATAAAAAAAAATTAGAATACAAGTAGGGATTGAATAGGTACATTGATTAATTCCCCCTCTTCTGTATTGCAAAGTAAAACCAGATGTCATAACAAAGAGATTTACTATTTTAGTTATAGTAAGTAATAACATACCTATTATGTGCATATTTGTGGCTTTTTTCTGATTATGCAATTTCTTCTTTTTCTTTGGTACATGCATCAATTTAATTCACCTGCATTGGATGGATTATAGAGAGATTGGTAGAGCACACTACTTTGTTCTATGTTTTAAAAATTCAATAAAAGATTATAACAGCAATTTAAATAGTGGTAAAGAGACACAGGTTTTACTAGAGACAACAACACATAGCTAGGCTGTTAAGACCTAATTAAACAAGTCAAAAGCCTGATCTTCATCCTAGAACTGAAAAGCATTGAAATGGTAGCTTATTGTCTTGGTAGAATACAAGTAATTGGTTAACTGATCACTTTCCTAAATGGAAAGACAGTGAAATCTAAAGGAACTCAGAAAACAAGAAAAAAGAAATGTAAGTGAGGCAGTTGACAGTTGGATCAGATAAAAAGAAGAAAAGGAGGTAGATAATACATAATGCACAGCATCGGTTTAACCAGAGAAGATCGTGTGCTCAAAACTGCTTCAAAGCCAAGTTGGTTTTGTGGCTAGAAAGTTCAAGTCCAGCCAGCATGAAAGCCAGCTGGGTGATCTTGGGCCAGTCACTTTCTCTCAGCCCTAAGAAAGAGACAATGGCAAAACTTCTGAAAAACCTTGTCAAGAAAATTTCAGGGATTTGTCCAGGCAGACTCTGAGAATTAGACACCATTGGAAGGGAGAGAAAAAAGTAGACATGCAGAACTAAAGAAAGTATTTTGAAACCTATTCCAGGTTGATTAATGATTCAAAGAGCTTCAGAAATTTATTTGAGCTGGCCCTGATGTGTTTTCAGAGTCTGTTTATGTTGAATTTCATTGTAGTAAGGAGACCTCATATTGTGAAAGGGCCCCAGTAAGTCTGGTTGTTGAATAAAGAACTTAGACAACTTGTTACCCCTTTAACCACATTGACACATTTGTTCATTTAGGCATATATACATATACATATCATTGTGACCTACATGAAACTTCCACAGCAGTCAGTAGAAAAGAAAGGCAGAAACTCAAGAAAATGCAAAAAAAAGCTGAATAGTTTTTTTCTCTCAAAATTGTATATAGCCAGCATAAACCTTGGTCATGTTCACTTTACTTCATACCCTTCAGCAGCAATCTAAATAAACATATCAGAAAAATGCCCACTATATTCAGTAGCAGTTAGCATTTAGAACACATACAAATAGATTATTCTACAATATTAATAGAAATAATGTATTCTTATATCCCATATGGTTGGGTCAAACACTGCAGCCTTTAGAAAGTAATTTTCCTGCATGTGTTTGAGTCAGAATGAGTAGGGTTCCCAACTGGAGAAATATAATGTACTTTAGCCCTCATTGCTATTTAAATGTTTCAATTTATTGTCAGGCAAATGTTATTTTTCTTTTGTGTTTTTCATATGTTTAATAATTCTCTACATTGCCAGAGTTACATCATTCGAGGGGGGGAGCAGTCATGAAAATATTCTAAAAAAATAAATGAATAAACACAGGGTTTTTTGACATCTAAAACATGATAGAGACAACTAAAAGCTCTTTAATATAATTTAATTTGTAATCTTGGTTGAGATGCATTGCGTTTGATGACCATGATGGATAGCAGTAAAATATTTCAGACATTTAAAATCCCTGGTATTTCCATTATTAGAAAGAGACTCACAGAACTGTCATGTTGTCTTTCAAAAAGCTGTTTCATTTTCCCCTTTCCCATGTGTTAAGTTATGATTATTGCCAACATAGGTAAAAATGTCTCTTTCTCTCTGTGTTGTATGCTTCCATGCTGACTATAAAAGAATTTGAAATATAGTGTTTCTTTTGAGAGAGAGAGAGATAGCTGGAGGATGTGGTTTGGCAGAGAAGTTTTATTATCCACTCATTGCAATATCGCCAATAGCTGATTTTTCACTTTAACACTGAAAATTAAACTGCACACTGTTGTCATATTTTTTCACCTGATATGCCATATTCATTTCTAATAATGGCTTCCATCAGAAGAAACATGAAAACTTTAAATGGCACAAAATGAATGTTCTTAGAAAAGTGGTTAACAACTCCACACTATGTCTCCAGAATAAACTTTAGCTAATATGGTGGTTCTTGAGTTATGTCTATCTTGAACTTTTCCTTTTCTTAAAACTCCACTGATGCAGAAGCCAGCTCTACTAGATCTGTTGTTCATGCAGGGTGAAAACATTTTCTTGATATACAGCTTGATTACCAAACCCAGACTGTTAAGTATTCAAACATGAATTGTTATCTGAAGATAAATCAGAGTTGTCAGATAACTCACATGAGTCTGCAGTGGATGTGAAAGGTTGTAACACGTAGAAGGGCTATGAAGTCCTTTAACTTAATTTAAACAGATGCTAAGAGGCTCACAGGTAAAGATCTGTGAAATTCAGGTGAAGATAAAAGTAATAATGCAGAATATTAAAGAGATATAACTTTTGTAGACCAGTTGGCAAAAAAACCCAAATAAAAATATAAATGGTAGAGAAAAGTTAACTAAGAGTGATAAAATTTTATTATGTCCTTTAGTTCCAGCATTGAATAAATTAAAAGGGCAGTTTGATGTAGCGGTTAAGTCATCGGGCCAGAAACCAGGAAATCATAGGCACAAATCTAGCTGAGTTATCTTGGGCCAGTAATCTTCTTTCAGCCTTAGGAAGGAAGCAATGACAAATCATTTCTGAAAAACTTTGGCTACAAAACTTCTAGGACTTTTCTAAACAGTCTCTGAGGATCAGGCATGATTGAATTGATTTTTTTTTTAAATAAACTAATTCCACATTGCCAAATGTATTAGCTGAATTAATTACTGGGAATTACACATATACTTTAATCATTCAAATAGAGCATAAGAGTTATCTAAATTATTGTTGGATTAAAAGGAATTTTGTTTTCCGCATTAGTTAACCATTTGTGCTTCTTCTAATTTCATTAGGCTCCAATTGCCTTGTTTAGTTCTCTTACACATATCCAAGAGAAACTAACAGACCTAACTCCATATACTTAAGGAATTAAGGGAAAAAATGTACAGTAGTATTCACAGAAAGGACAGTTTTCTTCAGACAAGAAAAGTATATAATAGTTTTACATAGTTAAGTCTCTAAAGTAAGGATGAATGTGAAACTTTCAATAATCTGTGCAACTTGAGCAAGTCACCTTGTAAGGAAAAACACATTATTTATGTGGAGTAAATCTTCAGCAGCCATTTTCTCAATATTCTTCATCATGTAGTTCTCAGTGATTTTATATTTTACTTTTTTCAGATATGGGGAATGGGCATGGGTGGGGACTACTCTAGGTAAATTAAACCAGAATTGATACAAATATTTTGAAGCAAGGAATTTAGTCAAAATCACGGTAATCATATAAGCAAGAATGCTTGATGTTTTGCCTTCATCTTGATTTTAAGATTAAACTAATATATTCCTGAGAGAAATCAGATCTTACTTCCTGTCAGTTTGACAGGTTACTTGATCACACTTTAGCACTATGATACTTCAGTAGAGTTGGGCAGTTCCAACTCTAATCATTGGAAGTATCCAATGATACTTCATGAGAGTTTTAATTCCATGCTATGACTTTATGTCATTAGTGAATATTAGATAAGGAAAAGTATACTTGTTGCTACTACACAGATTTTCATTAGAATATTATCTTCTAGCACTATAGATTCTTCTAAATAAGAAATGTGTACTAAGATATCTGGGTGTTGACATCTCTGCTACATAGTGTTTCAATATATGCCTTCCATCTTTCTTTGAATTGTTTACTATATGTCCAGTGATATCCTTAGGATACCAATTCAGGGTTGGACCATCTACTGAGTTTAGAAATCTTTTGAAAAATCTTATTTTTTTTCCATTTCCATCTTCAGGATGTTTACAGAATACTGTTTCTTGTCTCTATTTAGCCACTCTCTGAAATGGTTGAGTTTGTTTCTGATATTTTTGCCTTTCTTGGCTTTGGCTCTTCTTCCTGGCAATTTTTGTAATTGGTTCTGATATCCAGTTTGCTTTCTTCTCTTTCTCCATTTATGACAATCTCTTTTCACATTCATCCTTACTGACTTATTTAACTTCATTCCACAATTCCTTTGATCCCAATCAATGAAGTACAAGACTCCTCTATGATTGATTTTTGATGTTCTTTATGAAAATAGGGGAGGAGGGTATATATTCAATATCTTATCATGGAAACAGTCTGGATTTCTTCTTATTTTAGTTCAACTTAAAGGTTGCAGATGAGCAGTTCCATAATCAGTACCTGGCCAGGCCTTGGATAATAATTGAGCTACTCAACCTCTTTTCAGCAATAATATAGTAAAATTTCTTCTACGTACTCCATCTGATGATGTATATGTATGGAGACATCATTTTGGTTGTTTATTACAAACATTCTGAAGAAATGTTGTTATCGATTGTTACCAATCTTCTACTTCCAAAAATAACTTGATGAAGATTCAGAAAGTTATAAAACTTTGCACATATTAGTGCTAATCATCAAGCTGACCCTATAACATTTATCTTAAAATAGATTTTGACATTATTGCTTACGCTCAAATAATAGTATTTCATCCCTATGGGCGGTCCAAATATCATTCTCAGAAAAAATAATAATAATGCATCAATAAAATCAAAAGATGGTTTAGAATCATTTCAGCTTCAGCCATCAATATTTCTGCCAGATGTTTTTAAAACTTAATAAGCATTTTTTAAAAAAGCATATAAATTAGAAGGAAGTCAGAAAAATCTAAGACAGTAATACAGTACTACTTGGGGATTACTAATGAGTAATTCGTTAGGGTTTCAGGAACAAAAAATAAACTGAAAAATTATTTTGCCACACGATCTCTTTCCCTAATGTATTTGGTGTTTAAATACAGTAGGAAGTAACAATCTCATTCTGCTGGCAATAAAGTATTAGGATTAGGTATTTTCACATATTGTACACAAAAGCAAAATCCCCAGTCAATCCATATGCAAATTTATATGCAAATATATTTGATCCCAAGTCTAAAAAAAGAAAACCTGTGGGGTTACTACTGTAAAATTTATAAACAATCACAGGCCCTATAAAAATTGCCTTTAGGAGCAATTTAAGGAGCCCAGGAAATTTATAAGTCCCCATGAATAAGAAACCTGTTCACCCTAAAGTTATTACTTCTAGAAGCACTTATAGACTAAACCAGGAGTGTCAAACTTGCGTTGTCATGGTGTTGTCACATGATTATTGTGATTTTCCCCCCTTTGCTAAACCAGGCATAACTGTGGCCAGCACGTAACATATCCAGCCCATGGGCTGTGAGTCTGACAACCCTAGACTAAACATTCAATACAATAAATTACTATTGATCTATGATTAATGAAGAATTAAAATCTGTAGGAAAACCCATATACTTGCATGAAGCATCATAGGTATCCGATGATTGTTAAAATGGCTATTTGTGACTGCCTCTGTATACTCATTCAAACAGCTGAGTTTCATTTCTAACAAACTTTTGAAGACCAATAGGGAATATAAAGATATTGTAATATGGTATATTAGCATGGTAATTTTGACTCCAGCATTCTAACATCCTTTTACCCTGTTTTCCCGAAAATATGACCTACCTTGAAAGTAAGTCCTAGTGTGATTTTTACACGTGCACCCAATATAAGCCCTGCCCCCAAAATAAGCCCTAATTAAGATCTCACCCACTCCAGAGTGAAAAATTAAGCTAGGGTGGGGATGGGAGGGTTGGAACTGCCCTACTACTTCCCTTTGGAGAGTTGTAGCCAGGCCTTGCACACCCTGACACCTGCTTTGCCGGCCCATTTCTTTGGAAGCCAGCAAGGCTGGCAAGTCTTTCCTGAAGGCCTCTGTAGCTGATAACAAACTTATGGATCAATCTGGAGCTCTGTTATCTGCTGCAGAGGCCTTCAGGGAAGCCTTGCCANTTCAGGAAAGCCTTGCTGGCCACAGAAGAACAAGTTCCTGAAGGCCTCTGACAGAAAAAAGGAGGCTGGGGGCGACACATGCAAGTGAAGTTAGTCAGTGGATGACATCCCCCCAAAATAAGACCTGGTACCTTTTTTGGTGGCAAATATATATATATAAAACAGGGTCTTATTTTCACGGTATCTATAGGGACAATCTCTCAGAAGGAGTGAATCTGTAGGTTGTGAAGAGTAACTACAGTTTTTATCGTTTCAATTGGTAGTGTAATCAGAATTTAGTTCTACAGGCTTGGCTATCAACTATTGGATCCAGTTTGCAAGGATCTAGGTGATCACCAGATGGCAGCAAAGAGATACAGACTACTTAAATTTAGTGGTCATTTCAGTATTTATAGTTCAGAACTCATAGATCTTCTAGAAATTCTTACCTGTATTGATGTTGACAGTCCTTCAATAAACATGAAAAATCTCATGTGCTATTTGTCATAGCAGAATATGCATGCATCATCTTGTTTCTTTTGCTTTTCCTAACCAAAAAATAATTCAGTTATGTTGCTTTGGTAAAGTTTTTTTTTTAAACTCTAATCTTCTGTGTTGATATTTTTACTTCTTTCTCTGCTAAATCAGCAGTACCGAACATAAGCTATGAATAATACCTTTCAGATTAAGATATAAGCAAAAATTTAACTCTCTTTTGGGAAGAAGGGATTATTTAATTTGCATATATACTTCAAAACTAAGCATGTGAGCCAAAAATGGATGCTTATTTTAAATTAACTTGCAATATTTTGTTTGTGACCTTTTAAAGAGAAGTTTGAGGAATTGAAACTTTGGGAAATTGGATGAGAATTTATTTTATTCACATCTCGTAGACAAAAATATAGGAAAGCACACTTTCCTAATAATGTACTTTTCAGAATTTGTGTTTCTGTGTGTCTATACGCAAATATATACATACATGTTCTAAAATAAAATTTAGAACTCTATAGAATGAATTGAAACTTTTTAATAAATTGGCATGTTGAGATAAGATATGCCAATCTATTTATATTCATGTGGGTGTATGTGTACCCACATACATATTTGCAATTGATTATTTTAATAGATTTTGAAAATAGAAATACATAATGCAATGATACGGTGAAAGGCAATTATGGATGAACACAACAAATTCTTCCATATTTTACAGTCTTACTGTTTCATTATATTATAATGAGAAGTTGAAATATTGACACGTGATGCCCAAAATAATTCAATTTCTCCCCATGTTTGCATAAATCAAATACTGAAAAAAATAAAGCAAAACATTTCTTTCTGATTTCTTTTAATAGCAAGTGGTGTGTTTGTCAAAGTCTGTGGTGTGTGTGTATCAAAAAAGTCAGGATGGTAATGGCAGCAACATGATTGAAGGCCACCCTATTATTTCTGCTAATGGGAAAAGATGGGCCTTAATTTATTTTGAATTTTTAGCGCACAATTTTTGTGGAGGTGGTGGTGATTGTGGAGGAGGAGGAGGTTACAGTACACATGAGCCACAATAGACAAGTTAATTTTCTATTTCCCATGTTCCTGTATTTCCATATTCTATGTTATTTTCTGGAAGTCTCTCACAGTGCCAGGGAACAAATAGAGTATGATTTCAAAGGTTGTGCTCTAGCTCATAGATCAACATTCCTCAACCTCCTTCTTTCCCAATGTGTTGGACTACAACTCCCAGAATCCCCAAAAGCACCCTTCTGATTGGGAATTCAAGAACTATAGCCTATTTGGGGTGGAGAATGAAGATTAGAGAAGGCTGCTTTAGTTGTATAAGTTCTGGATGTCTTGTATAAAGTCAGAATATTATTGTACTTCATGAGAAGTTGTAGGAGAAGACTGTAATTAAGAGAAAATAGCTAAATTTTGTTTAAGGTAAATCTGAGTGGCATGGTGGCCTAAAAGTGGAGCTCTCACCTCACAATCAGAAGGATGTGAGTTTGATTGTAGGTAACCACAGATATTTCTCACTGTCTAGTGAAGATATCTGCTGTGAGCTATGAGCCATGGTGGTGCAGTGGTTAGAATGAAGTATAGTAGGATAATTCTGCTGCCAGCCAGCTGCCAGCTGTTTGGCAGTTTGATTCTTACCAGGTCAAGGTTGACACAGCCTTCCATCCTTCTGAGGTTCATAAATGAGGATCCAGATTATTGGAGCAATATGTTGACTCTGTAAACTGCTTAGAGCGGGCTGTAAAGCACTATGAAGCAGTATATCACCTCCTGTCTGGACTACTGCAATGCTCTTTACATGGGGCTGCCCTTGAAGACCATCCAGAGGCTTCAACTTGTTGTGGTGGGAGGGTCCCAATACTCCCATGTCACACCTCTTTTATGCGAGCTGCA
>AZIM01002565.1:128338-141722 GCA_000516915.1 Ophiophagus hannah
AGGTTGACTTAGCCTTCCATCCTTCCATGGTGGGTAGAATGAGGACCCAGATTGTTGGGGGGCAACATGCTGACTCTGTAAACTGTGTAGAGAGGGCTGTAAAGCACTATGAAGCAGCATATAAGTCTAAATGCTATTGCTATTATAAAAGACAAGGCAGAACTGAAACATGGTATCTAGGATTAATTATCTGTCCAGATTTAGGATAGGATCTGATGATACCAAAATGGTGACATTTGCATGAAAAAATGATTAAATGTGTGTGTAACAACATCTGATGCAAGTATGTAAGCCAAGCCATTGGCATGATGTAATCATAAACATGTCATCCTTTCCACCCCTTGCTGCCCTGTGGGTGTCTATGTATATAAACAGTAACCTCATTGATTGTTCCAAGTTAATCCTAAAGCTACCCATAAATGTAACATTGCAAGTTTTTAGATCTAAGGTATTCTGAGATGCTAAAATATTGAGATAAGATAATTCATATCTATATCTACATAAACCTACAGTTACACAGACACACTTTCATATAAATGTGTATGTATATGTATCTCTGTATGTTTGTGTGTGCATGCAAGTATATATACAGTATATATTGATATTGCCATTGATATATAGATATAGACAAGGCAGAATTGAACATGTTATTCAATATCAATTCCAATTCAGAAAAGAAAAAAGAAAGAGAGAAAAAGGGAGAGAAAGAGAGAAAGAGAAAGAGGAGGGAGGAATTTATATCAGATTTCGTAAAGAACCTTTTTATGTATTATACCAAGGCAGCAAACATATTTAATATTCTTTCCTCCTCCTACTTTACCCACAACAAAAAACACTGTGAGGTGGATTGGGCTGAGAAGAAGTAACTGGCCCAAACTCACCCAGATGGCTTTAAAATGCCTAGGGCAGGACTAGAACTCACAGTTTATTGGTTTCTAGCCTGGTGCCTTAACACTAGACCAAACTGGTTCTTACAGTTGTGGTCATTGCATTATCAGAAGCAAAGATCTCAAATATCTTTCTTTCTTTCTTTCTTTCTNCTTTCTTTCTTTCTTTCTTTCTTTCCTGAAAGAATAGTCAAGGTAACTTAAACAAAAAAAGTATGTGTGTTTAATTTTCAAACTGTAGTACTTGTGTGCAATATAAATTTCACTTGAAGTCTCCAATGACCCAAGCACTTTTGCTCTAAGACCGAATTACAAAGAATTCCAGAGGGGATTTTATTTTTTTAAAAAAATAGAGCTGTAAAATGTAACAAAGACCCAGATCTCAATGGTTGACTTTTACAAATGACATGCCGAGTTATTCAATTATTGTCTATAAATAATCGTCCAATGTTATCAGACAGAAAGTTTTTCAAATACTGAATGAAACTTCTCCCTGTTTTGGAAACCATTTTAGGCAATATATTCCTGCAGGAGCCTTATCAGATGAAGCTGCTCAGCTGAACGGAATTATGCACGGAATGCAGATTTTGTTAGATGCAAACCGTTCATTTCCACCAGCCATCAAATAATTAACAATCTGAAAGGTGAGGTTGGCATGCAGATGCTATTATTCCGAAAGAAATAATGAGGGAAATTATTCTGAGAGAAACTGAGGGATTATAAGTTCAGCAACAAACCAATAATGAATTGTTAGGCAGTAAATTATTCTAACTGTGCTGTGAGGACATAGAAATGGTCACTGAAGCTGCAAAGTTGATGGCCCGGTTCAGAAATGCTAGTTTACTGCTCCATGAAGTCAGTCCTGGAGTATCAATTGCCAGATCTTGGTGCCTGAATCGTGAGGTACATTTAATGTGAGTTCAGCTAAAACATTCTTTTCCTTTTCCTTCTCCTTCACCTCTGCCTCTTCCACCCCCTCTTCCTTCCCTCTTCTCCTTGATTCTGTCAAGAGATCTTGTTACTTAGGCATATTCCTTTCAATTTCATTTCACAATTAGTCATACATTCCCTCATTTTTACTCATATGCTTTCATTATGCATTTTTTTCAATATACGTATAGGAAGTCATGCTATAGTTGCATCACTGAAAACTTGAAAGAGCAGGTTATCCTGGAACAAATCTATCTGCATTGTCACTAAAATCAACAAATTTCATATGGCACAAAATGATTTAATCGGGGATCATCTACAATATAAATTCATGGGTTATGGCATATAGACAGATTATGCAAACAGATTATACAAAATAATAAAAAGAACTTGACATAAAAGTAAGAAACAAATGCTCCATATCAATCTCCATTATTTCCATCCATAAATGTCTAAATAGGTTGATTAAATTTGATGTCTCTCTACGATTAGATGAGATGATAATGCTCTAATGTATGGTTTTAACAAACCATAAATTACTTGTTTTGATTCAGCTTGGTAAAGGGTTATAAATGGGTGTCTCTATTGTGATGAAGGAGATGTGCATTGTTCTGATGTCAGAGCTTAGCAAAAATTAGCATGGAATGGGAGGAAAAGTAGACATAATTTCTGCATGGGTACAATCATCTTCCCATAAAGAAGTCTATGTGGCATGTTTTCACCCTGTATGCTTTTAAAACTGCATAAAGCTTAATATAAGTCATTTTTATAGTGCCCCACCTCATATCCCTGCATTTCAATCATCTCTTTGGGATACTTCAGATATCATCATTCTGTCCCAGCACCTGAATAAAAAGTCAGGTGTTGTCCTACTGAATTACTGGGAGAGGGTGTTTTATAAGATAGAGTCAGTACCTAGAATGACCTTGATAAATTTCCTAAATTCGATTTGCAAAATAGGCTTGTTAAGGATTTGAAAAATCTTGTGAGAAGGGACCAAGAAAAAAATGAAAATAAACCAGTGTCTTCGATATTATTTGATGGGACTAATAATCAAGTTTGTTAGAAGTAAAAGGAAGGAATATAAAGTTGGTTTATTTGATCAGGATAAATAGATATATTGTTATCTTTGGAACATTTTATGGACTTGTGGTGACCAGCACTGAAGACTTTTTAAAGACTTTGTTTATAGACAAGAGATGGGATATGGGAAGAAGAGATGGTTGTATTTTAAGAGAAGGTGATAAATTACTAGAATTGTTTATAATTGTTGTGATAGAGGTAGGAAGTTTTTATATATATATATTTGATTTTTCTTTACTATAGTCTTTTTTCTTTCTTTTCTGCAACTTCCATTTTTCTTTTTATTCTATCATTTTAGCTTGTATTATTAGCTTTTTTACTGTTGTAATTGCTAATTATTCAATAATTTTAATAAAATTATTATAAAAATATGGCAAGTTTTCAGGGTAGGATCATGGAGGATGTCTGCTTCTATCCAATTTAGTGGGGAGAGGCCGATATTCTCAAGGAGTGATTGTTATCTGAATAACTTAGTCCTGCCTCATGTATCATATAAAGATGATAACCATCACTATGAATTACATGTAGAAGGAAATTGGGGGCCAGTGCAACTCACACAACAGAGGTGTAATGCAGTTGAACCTGAAAAGTATCGTAGCTGTTGGGTGCTGAACCAGTTGTAGCTTTTGAATGATCTTCGAGGGCAGCCCCACATAGAAAAATGTTGTGGTAATCAAAATGGGAAGTGACCAAGGGATGAATGACCATGATTTGGTAATTTTAAAGTTTTTTAGTTGAATTAGAAGACAGTCATTTTATGTAGATTTGTGTGTGTGTGTCTTCAAGCCAATTTTTCACTCCAGACAAGTGCCTGGACTAGTCTCAGCAGGTTTTGCAGAAGAGGTTTTCCATTGCCACCTTTCTAGGGCTGAGAGAATGACTGGCCCAAGGTCAGTCTAGCTTTGTTCCTAAATCTTTGTGGTTAAGATAGGATTAGAATCACAGTGTCCCAGTTTCTAGCCTAATGCCTTAAACACTTAACAAAACTGGCTCTTCATTTGTAATTTAGGGATAAAAAAATCTACTAATCTATTGTGCATTATTGTTATATTTATGTTACTGGTGTATTTTGCTCTAATATATTCTGGAACAGAATATGACTTGTTAGACATTATCTGAAGGTCAGTACAAATGTACTAGGAAAAAAAACATCTTTCAGATACCAACTTGCTTTAGGACTTTATTTTTCCCCCTATATTGTATTTTTCAATAAAATGTATCTGAATCAAGCCAGACCACTATTCCATTTAATTGAGTAATATTGACATTGACTGATAGCTCTTCACTAGGAAATCTTTCACAGCATGACATAGAGAAGCAACTATTAAATCTGGGGTCTACTACAGTATATGCTCCACTACTAAATTAAATAACATGCATGTCTTACTACCTCATCTTTATCACTGCTTTTTAGACTTGCAAAGAGCTGTTTTTTTTCTGTGTGAATCAAAACAAACCTTGAACACAATCGTAGGATAGAAGAATTAATCTCTATGCAGAAGGGAAACACGAAACAAAGAAAACAAAGCATATTGGTATGAGCTCATATAATTTGGCTGTGCTTCTATGATAGAAGATTAGAGAAAATTCCTTTCAGTATTTTACCTTGCAAGTCTCTTATTCTCTCAGGTAGCCATGTCTAAAGATTTTTGCCTTTCTAGACTTTATTGTTTCAAGTCTTATTTCAGCTGAGTGACACTTCAATCAGAATCCACTTGGGAATAAGATGTACAAACAAATGTCCAATTTGTAAACAGTGGCTGCTAAAACATTTTTGCAAAGAATATCTGCTTTAGCTTTGTATGCTTTTAGTTATCATTGGATCAATGACCAGGATATAGTTTTATCTGAAGTTACTGTATAAGTAGGATCAGTGAAAGGGGAAAAAAAATAAAAGAGCTGCATCTGAGCAATGAAAAGACAGTTCAACAGAGAATATTTAAGAATTCAAAATGTTCTCTGCTGATTTAAGAAGGGGTTGTTTCAAACTGACTAAAACACCCTGAACTAATGAAAGCAGCAGAACAACCAGCCTTAGAAATTAGAGAAACCAAGATGATTAGGAGACTGGAGGCTAAAGCATACAATGAATGGTTGCAAGTACTTGGTATGGATAGTCTAGTGAAAAGAACCAAAGGAGACATGATAGCAGTGTTCCAGTATTTGAGGGGATGCCACAGAGAGGAAGGGGTCAAGCTATTTTCCAAGGCACTCAAAGGCCAGACAAGGAATAACAGATGGAAGCTGATCAACCTAGAAGTAAGGAGAAATTTCAAGCTAGAAGTAAGGAGAAATTTTCTGACAGAACAATCAACCAATTGAACAACTTACGTTCAGAAGTTGTGGGAGCTTCATCACTAGAGGCTTTCAAGAAGAGATTGGGCTTCCATTTGTCAGAAATGGTGTAGGGAATCCTGCTTGGGTGGGAGGTTGCACTAGATGACCTATCTAACTCTCTCCCTTCCAACTCTGTTAATCTGTAATTCATTAAACAATGAAGATAACAAAGTGGTGGATGGCTGCTATGATTTAGTAGCAACCACCAATGGTAAAAGAACAAGGAGTAAAGAAATACATTGCAGATTAGAACTTGGTACATCAGCTGTGAAGGTCTTGGAAAATATACTCAAATGTGATGTGTCTACACCAGGGATGTCAAACTCACATTATCATGGTGGCATCACGTGATGTATCGGGACTTTCCCCCTCTTCGCTAAACCAGGCAGGGGCCGGGCCAGCACGTGACATGTTCAGCCCATGGGCCATGAGTTTGACACCCCTGGTCTATACTATAAAGACCAGAATAGTGCAAGCAATGGTATTCCTTGTGATACTCTATGGAAGTAAAGGTTGGACTTTGAAGAAACGGAATAGGAAAAACATTGATGTGATGTTTTTGAACTTCAGCATCTTTCTGTGTGTCACATATACCTAGAAAGAGTAAGTTTAGCCAGAAAGCAATTGACCATTACTTTCCTGAAACAGCTACTTGGGGTGGCTCAGTTGCTGGAATGTTTTTCAAATGGTCTCCTTAAGCTCAAAGGTAACAAGAAGCTCTACTGAGGACAAATGAGAGTTTCCATAACTGCAAGGAAAGTCCTTGCCAATCATTAGCTGGGAACTCTTCAAAAAGTTTGCAAATTTGAAGGATTTATAAACAAGAAAAACTGATGAAAAAAAAACCCAAAGGAGAATGGACAACCTAAGGAGAAGTGTGGGGAAAGAGAGGAAGGTATGACTTGGGAAATGGACTAGTTTTTAAAGCAGCTGAGGATAAATTGGAATTCCGCATTCATAATCTAGATTTTTTTAAAAAAAAATTGCCATGTATATGTCACAAGATGTCCAATGTTTACGTTGAACTTGACTGTGACTCAAATGCAGTGCCAGTGAAGACCTTAAGAAAACATAGAAATATTGCGGGAAAAGTTCACAACATGTAAAAAATGAAGCCAGTCTCTTCTGTATACAGTCATCCTAGATCCTACAATGTATGATAGTACCATTCCATTCCATTCCCTTCTGTTTCATTCTTTTCTGTTCCTGTTCATCCATCCACCCATCCATCATCCATCCATCCATCCAATCTCATCCTGGTGAAGAAGGGAGATATTGTATCAGATGATACCTGCAAATCTGCATAGACAATCATAGTATCTGAGCCATAGTGGCAATGGGAATGTTACCATTATATAGTCAGGAAGAGTAAATCATGAGGTTATGGCAAGGAAAAGAAGGAAATAGCCTAAAAAGAGGAAGACACTTCTTTTTTTATTATGAAGCATTATTTCTGTTTGAGAGTGTCTCCTTTTCTACCCACTCTACTCGTTTGTTTCTCATAGTTTGGTTGCACATAGTTTTTGTTTTATTTTTTGAGTGCTTGAAAAGGGTGACAGTGAATGGGTACTTGCCTCTCCAGCTCTTCTGCAAAGATTTGGGTATTTTCCCCTTCATTTTCTTTAACTTGCTTGTTGTTTGTAAAATGTCAATTTCTATGTGTTTTCCAGAGGGAAACTGGGAAAACATTTAATTGCTTTATTTTCCCTTGCATAGCAAAGAAACATTCAGAAACAGAGAAACAGAGCTAGGTTTAATGTTTACCCTTTGCAGCTTTTAATGGGAGATTTAATAAAGTCTCCATGTGTATGTTCATGTAGTAACATAAGCTTTTGTGACCACCACATGTGGTCTGTTACAGAATCCATATTAGTAATAACAATAGCAGTAGCATTATATACTGCCCCAAAGTGCTTTACAGCACTCTCTGGGTGGGTTACAATGTAAGCATTATTTGCATATTGCCCCCAACATTCTGGATCCTCATTTTACCAACCTCAGAAGGCTGGAAGCAGGGGTGAAATTCAATTTTTTTCCCCCTACCAGCTCTATGGGCATGGCTGTGGGCGTGGCTTGATATAATAGTAATAGCAACCAGGGGGCAATTTTTTACCGATTCAAATNNNCTCCCGAGCCAGACCAAGGTGGATGTATTTCCCCCCCCCTGCCCCCCCCCGGCTGGAAGGCTGAGTCAACCTTGAAAATTGTCAGAATCGATCTCCAGGCTGGGGGCAGAGTTTATCTGCAATACTGCACTTTAACCATTGTGCTACTGGGGCTTTCATTATCAATCAAGTCCAAGAAGCTTTCATTCTTCCTTTATTTACACATGTCATAGATCAGGATTAGAGTTTTCTAATTTTCTTCTGTCTGATGAAGAATGATTTGTTATACACAACATTGCAACATTTTGCCTTGCAATATTTAAAATTCAGAAATATATAATTACAAGTACAGGACATGTGTAAAGGACATGTGTCACTAAGGATGATGCTTTTATTTTTGTCTCTTTTCACATCAGTTTTGTGGCTTCAGAGCCTCCCTGACCTCTCTCCTTAATTCATAGTTTTAGTATTAGAATAATAGAGGGGCAAATCTTAGTGTTTTAATATTATAAAATTGTATTAGTAATGCTGCTTTTAGTTACCTTTTCTGTCTTATAAGTTTGGGTGTTTTTTATTGAAAGAAATGTAATTTTTTTCTGATTATAGTTTATGCTTATCCATCACTGAAATAAATATTGATTTTCTGATATTTTTCTCATTGCCAGATACTGGCATTTATTGTCTTGATCATCCATTCATTGGTCAATTAGTAGGCTTACAATGTACATTGTACCTATATTATGCACCTTTTTATCTGGTTGTGCTTAACAGTTTCTAAACATTGAAAACCTTTTAACACTAGACCTTCATGTTTCCTAAATATTAATATATTTTACAATAGGGATGCTGTTTCTTCATTTATATTATATGCTTATTGGTTAACATCTTGCTAAATTTGTCACCTAATATCCATGGGTTTTAACTGTTATCTTCATCAGACAATGAAAATAAACTTTAACTGAAGTCTGTGTCTAAGTTCATTTTCCTGGAAGAATGTCAGCATCATAGAATTATTTTGAATATACTTAGCAATTTTGCCCTAGTTGAAAACTAATAGTTAATGGAAACCCATTACAAAAGTGAAGTTTATCCTTTTGAATGATGTTTCCCATAAGCATAAGGAAAGCAATTAAGTGCCACATATCTCAAGGTAATGTCACAGCCATGTGCTAATCATGATTTATTCCTTTTTAATACTTATATATTGCAGCTGTCAAAATGGCTATCCTGAATTTAAATATATCATCTTCAGGGTAGCGTTTAATTTCACCAATAAACAATTGTAGCTTTGAGGACCCTTTGGGTGGGTGGAATGTATGCGAAAGAAAATAAGACATAGCAACATGTAAAAGAGAAAGAATAAGAAGACAAAAGAAAGAATATTTCATTTATTTGCACAGATAATGATTTGACTATTATGTACACATAGAATATTCTTTATTGGCCAAGTGTGATGGGACACACAAGGAATTTGTCTCCAGTGCATTAGCTTACAGCGTACATACAAACAACAAAATAATATAATCATAAGATACCAGTAGTAGAAAGTAAAAGGAAAGATGAGAAGGTTAAGAGCAATCCAGCTACAGATGGCACAAGGGGGAAATGTAGCTCTGTCACAAAGGTAGATTCTGGCATGAGGAAAATTAACTGTGATGTTCTGAATTTTTGCAAGAAATATTTTATGTAAAGTTAAGAGGAGCTTATTTAATTCAGAGAAGAGAATGCTGAGCATACAGAACTCTTTCAAATACAGAAATCACTAAATTTTAGGAGAGTAATGAACTAAGGCTACTATATCTGGGTTGATATAAAATTCAGTTGTGTTAAGTTAGTAGAATTTCCATGTGATTTTTTAATATATATCTCATTCTAAATTTTATGCTTTGTCTACTGGTTAGTATCATAAATTCTTGTGAATATATACAATTTATATCCACAGAACAATGGTGTATTTATTGTATTTATCCTTTATTTACCACAGCTATTTATATTCTGCTTTTCAGGGAAACAATTCCCCTGAAATGATTTACATGCAGTATAAATGTTTTGCAATGAAATATAGTAATAATTGCCTACCTTGACATGGTTTGGGGGCTTGTGTGTTCTGAGGAAGATGAAAGCTATGCCAGAAGTTCAACCTTTTGTCATTGGCAGATGGAAATGTTGTCAATGCATGCATTTTTTGAATGCCATTCAATATTTTTTGGCACTAACTGTTCTGATAACCACTGGGACTACCACAGACTGCTTATGCAATCTCTCATTTTTGATTTTTCAGATTTGATACTTTATGATTTTCCCCAAATCATCGTCTTCTTCTCTTCTGTCTCTTGGTATTGCCACACAATTATCCACACTTTCTTTGTTTCAACCNTATCCACACTTTCTTTGTTTCAACCACAGGGAGGGAGGGCGGGAGGGAGGGAGGAAGTAAGTAAGTAAGTAAGTAAGTAAGTTACCCTTTCCTTGTAGAAATAAGGAGAAATTATCCATGCAATCTGTAAGTAGAAATGTTCAAAAATGTATTTCTATTTGTAGTAAGTTAAAACCTGATTAAAATTGTAGACTATTTGAAAATATTTGTACAAAACAGTAGCACCATCACTGAAGCCAAGAACAATGACTTTTAGTAAATTTAATATGTTTAATTGTTAGAAAGCTATATATTGTGCTTTTATAGTAGCTTATAACAACAATAGAAAATAAAGTTAATAGAAATACTAAAAGAACAATAATAATTAAGCTAAAATTATATTTCAAAGTCTTTCAAAACTTTAGGGCTTTTAAAAACCTCATAAATGATTGCTTTCTCGCATTCCAGAGAATGATTCCAGAATATAAAGGTAGCTACACAGAGATATCCAAATGAGTCTGCAGGTGACCAAATAAATCTTTCTTTGATGACACAAAATAAGGAACAGTGACAGTGGTGGGTTTCTTCATGAGAGTAATGGAAGCAAAGGAGAAAATGTACCATTGGTATATGTCACCAGAGAAATTGTCTGGAATACATAAAGACATGCTGGAAATGAACAACAAGAAAGAATAGCTTATTGAGCTTGTGGATGTGAAAAAAAAGTTAGAAAAATTTGGATTCAAATATAGTGATACCTGAGTATTTGTCCTTAATTGGCTCCAGGCAATGCAATGAGAAGATATAGGTAGTATTGATATGTTCCTTTTCATTCCATGACAGAGTTAGATCCAAACTATTTTTAAGAAACATATTTGGTTCACCATTTTTTCATTGTTGATTCCTCACAAATGAGCAATGAGCATAAATGAGCAATGAGCTCATTCCTTTAGCAAAGTATCTGTGTACTATGTTCTTAGACGTCTCCATTCTAGGAAACAGGTTGATATGTAATTACACTAAGATATGCCATACAATGATTGTGTTATAATTTTCAGTATTTCATGTTACCTAATGCAAAAAAGAGATATCTGGAGACTCTTATCTAGTGTTAAGAAAAGTTTCTTAGAGGTCATCAACAATAGCTGCTGGTGGAAGAACCATTGTGTCAGGATTCCAGTACTTAACCCCATTTAAATCATGAGTCTCGAGCCAAAACTTCAAAAGGATTTATTGGGAGTTAAAAGGTCTAGCATTGCCTGTGTGTAGCCAACTCTGAGACACAACATTCATTGTCACCCTTGACCCTGTTTTCCCCCACCCCCTGGGACATAGCATTAAGTATAAGAGGTTACCCTGTCATCCATAGCCATCAATCATGCTCTCCAGTTAGAATTTTGCATGGCAGAAATTTCGCTCACCTAGTTTCTATCTTTGAAAACATTTATGGAATGCAGTTTCGGTTTGCAAGTTGCTGCATTGCTCCCCCCTCTCTTTATGCTGGCAACTCTAAAAGGCCATAGAAATATTTTATGAGTTGATACATTGCTCTTACCATAGGTTTTCAGTTCTTTTTCCATAGATATATCTGAGAATACTATACAGTTTCATTCCTCCCTCCCTCCAGAGTTTACATTAAAAGTTCATCATGTTGATAATAGTGTTAAAATGCTGAACTTGGAAGGATTGTTTATGGAGAGTCTCAGTCATGCAGGTCATGGTTGTCTCAAAGGTGCTTTATCAAAAAGCAACCAGACTGTTTTTCCTTGAAGATGTTTTGTTCTCATCCAAGAAGCTTCTTCAGTTCTGACCTTGGAAGGAATGTAAAAAATCATGAAGGAAAATGAAGGAGATGGAACAGGAGCATAAATCAGAATAAAACTATTGGAAATATTTACAGTACATCTTGCCTATGCCAAAGGTGAGTTAGATAAAAGGAAACACCAATAACAGATAGACACATTTAAAAACTGTGATGTATTTTAAATTGCAGGGACAGGGTTCGCATCAACGTTGTTCTCTTTTCCTTTGTTCACAATCTATCAAAACTTGATTTTGTTCTTCTACTACATTCTTTGTAAACACTTTGCAGAAACCTTGTTTGGCTCCAGGGCTGCTGAGAGCATCATAAACAGCCAACTCTTGCTGAGATTTAATTTTCATTCTGAAGAAAGAATCAATAACAATTTCAAATTATTTCATTTTTTAAACAAAGAAGATTCTTCCAATCTATAAGACCATCATCAGCTCAAACAATTGTTCATTCTTTATTACAGTTAAAATTCACACTTAAAAAAAAGTCAATGTCCACGGGTTTACAATATTTTTTTACACTTGACTGGAGTTTAGAAGTTTTGTAAGAATCACCCAGATTTTGTAAATCCTTCATGCCATTATAAAACTGATCCACCATATCTGTGACATCAACTTTCTAGCCATAAACCTCCATATACACCTTTTTTTTTGCTTTGCTTTGTTGGTTGAGGTGCAGGATTTATCTTTAGGATTTATCTGTTGGGAAGCATTTGTTGGATAGAACTGAAGCCAGATGTTGGGGTAGAATACAAATCTATGCATTTCCATTCCTTCTCAGATTCCTGTCTATCTCCTCTTTTTTTACTGACACTTTTTACTCTCTCTTTTAGCAAGTATAGATAACTATTACTCAGGATCAAAGCTAATCTCTTACATGGAGATTTTGACATTTGGCTGAAGTCCACATTAAGTTAACTTGAAAGCTGCATGTGGTCACAGAGCTGAAGAAAAGTAAAAATGACGTACATTCCAACTTTTATATCTCAAGGGGCACATTATTAACTTCCATACAAACATTCAGTGGGATTTTCTAAAAGGTTACTTCACACCTAATCTATCACAGATGTTGAATTTGTTACATAAGGCATAATGTGCCTTACATGATGCATGTAAAGCATAATAAAAACCTTCCTCTGAACACATTAAAATCATGATATAATTTAATAAGAATGTGGCATAAGATGGCAAGCCTATCAATCAGACAGTGCAAATGTTTTTATTTCATTATCACTAAATAAAATATAAATACATGAATATTGACTTGTTTTCTCTTGTTCCTAGCTGGCTGACCAGCTCAAAGTATGGTCTCAGTGGAACTATATCTAAATGCATGCAGTGGGGTACCTCAAGGTTCTGTCTTAGGCCCAGTACTCTTCAACATCTTCATAAATTATTTAGATGAGAGGATAGAAGGGCAGTCAACAAATTTGCAGACAACATCAAGCTCGGAGAAAATAATTTAAAAGATAGACTCAAGATAGAGAAGAGTCTTGACAAACTTGAACCCTATCCAACAAAATTCAATTCAGTGGTGAGAAAAATAAGGTCTTACACTTAGGCTAGAAAAAACAAACACAGAGTTAAAGAATAAGTGGTACCTGGCTCAACAATAGTGGCTGTGAGAGGGATCCAGGTGTCCTAGTGGACAACCACTTAAGTATGAACCAGCAGTGTGCTTCAACTGTCAAAAAGCCAATGTAGTCCTAGGTTGCATCAACATAGGGTTAATATCAAGATCACATGAAGTATTAGCATTGTACTGGTAAGACCACATTTGGACCAGTTCTGGTCACCAGAATCTATTTCTCTCTCTCTCTCTCTCTCTCNACACACACACACACACACTATCTCTCTCTCTCTCTCTCTCTCTC